>JAMKCH010010942.1:0-31053 GCA_023653785.1 Ophioderma brevispina
AAGGTGCATTTCGCAATTTCTAGCACATCATGTTGTTTATTATTCATAGATATCCTCAAGAAACAGGTTATTTCCAGATGTAGACACATTTTGAGTATAAAGCGAATACGGGGATACTGGGTTTCCACCGGAAAATCCTAAATCCCACAATGCACCAACGATGTACGAATAGATATGCATCACTCCATGCACGCACACGGTTTAGTTCGCCTCCTTTAACCTGCGCGCGAATTTTGTGGCGCAAAAAATTACAAGGCAATCAAAGAGTACTCTGGTAAAATTTATGTACAACAAACAGTTTTCGCACAGTTATGACAGAAAAAATGACGTATGACACCAAAATACCATAGATATATAGGCGTACTTATTTTATCTACTCGTACATTGTTGGTGACTGTGATAGGAATTGGAAAAATGAGTGCGGGTAGGAAACCAGGATCCACGTATTAGTGTAATGCGCTGCCTGTAGGCGAACTGGGGGGGGGTCCATTTACGGACAGAAAATTATAAAATTATAAATTTCTTCTTAAGTAAATAGAATTTGCACTAAGATAGGCCAACACATACTATACTCGGGCAAGATTCAGATGATATCAATTTTTTTAGTAAATGGGGGGGGGGGGAGACGAGAATGAGAGGAGAATGAGGCTATGGATCACAAAAATGCCCCTGTGTATATAACAAACTGTTCATCACACCCCAGTCCTCTCCTTATGTGAAAAAATAAATCAAAACTTTTCCTCAAATACAAAATATACTTAAGGGAACTTCTAGATTCTACATTTTTTTCCAGGGATGTGGAATTTTCAGTTAGTAAATTTGGAGTAAATTGAGCGGAGAAATAGAAGAAAGAAGGCGACCAACGGGACAACCTGTCATGACAAATCATGCGAAAACAAGCGGCCATCTGGTTGTCTGAAAGGTGTACAGGCAAAAGGTATTTTAGAAGTCAACGACTGATGGATATGCCTTCAATTGGTCAGCTGGGGCAGGTGCATTTTTATATGTTTGATTTATGGCAAACCTTTTTTTTTTTGTTCTCTCTCGTGCCGTCTAGTCTATACAGGGGGCAAACAGATAAACCTTATCAATTCAACACACATCGGGGATGGACAGCACATTTTCCTGACGGACAATACAATTTAAATGGTGTAGCACAGAGTGCATGTATAGTGGGTCTTAGCCTGCTTAACAAAGAGGACAGTGAACTTGTTGGGTAATTTCTGCTGCATGCTGATAGTAAAGTTATAGAAAGGGGTATTAATTATAGAGTAAAATCTTAATATATTTCTCTCTCTTAAATAATGTATTTCTTGGATTAGAATATGTAGTGTTATTCTGAATACTGGAATTTGATACTTACTAGGGAAAACACGATTGTACAAACAAGAATATGGGCTAGAGAAAGTGAAAGCAAACGTTCGAGGAGGTCGTATTGTTTTGCTGAAAGAATAGAAAAGATGAGAATACCATTTGGATTTAAACTATTTTTGTCCATTTGAAGAGCTGATAGGTAAAAGGGGGATTCCGTCCCTGTTACACTTTTGAGAAAAAAGAGATTAAACTGATATGGTGTCAGTAGGGTGCCATAAGGATGGAATATTGAGTTTATTTTTTAGTAAAAGTAAAACCAGTATAAGACAATATAAAAAAATGTAAGATCGTTCAAATGTCATCTTTATTTTTTTCGTAATTATTAATTACCTTTAATTGAAAAAATACTTGACCCCTTATCTGAAAACCACCTTTGTGATTACATTTGATTCAATCTATTGTCACTACATTATGCACCTTGTCTAATGCTTTCAAATTAAAAAAAGAACAAATTGAACTTTTAATGAAATTGGTCAAAATGCCATTTTCTGTTATTTTTTATTAAGTATTTCACGAACATCAACTTTTGTTAATTAAAATTAGTTTTTTCACACATAGTGACTCAAAAACAGTTTATTCTGGTTTTAAAAGTTAAAGAACATCAAAGGCAACCATAAAACATTAAAAAATACATCGGTCCTCGGACCGCTTGTGTCGCCTGCCGTCGCGGTTAGTGAATGATAGACCTAACATGACCTTTGACCTTGATATGTGACCTGTGACCTCATCAACAAATGAGGGATCCATGTTGCACCTATGATTCAAGTTTGGTTCCAATTGAACTTCAACTTTTCATTTGAGGTCAATTTTACATTTTCAGCCTATTTTACAATTTGACCTTGGCATGTGACCTTTGACCTTGGCATGTGACCTTTGACCTCATCAACAAGTGGGGGGTGCCATGTTGCACCTGTGACCCAAGTTTGGTTTAAATCCATCAAAGTATGTGGATATTACAAGCAAATGTTAACCCTTTTTCACAACAGACATCAACAGACATCAACAGACATCATCAACAACAGACAACTACAGTGGACAAAGTGATCCCTATGTGTCTTCCTGCCTTAGGGCAGGCGACACAAAAAGGAGAACACAAACATTTCCCTGCGATTTTACAACCTTTTTAAGTCGACATTTCCGGAAATTCCCGAAGATTTTCAAAAGGGAACATTACGATATCTCAGGAAGGGAAGGTGGTAGGAAAGTCAACAAGCACCAAAATGTGTATTTTTTTGGCATTATAATGTAATACTAATAACTCAATTTTGGTAAAAATAGACGTAAGCCCTTTTTGCATATCAGCTCTTCATTTTTTTCTCACAAGTTCCGGTTGAAAGAATAGATAATTGAATAACCATACTGGATTTAAACAGATTTTTGTCCATATTTTTCCTCACAAGTTCCGGTTGAAAGAATACAAAATAGATGATTGAAAAACCATATTGGATTTAAACGTAGATTTGTGTTCCTTTTTTTTTCCTCACAATTTCCAGTTGAAAGAATAGCAAATAGATAATTGAAAAACCATAATGGATTTAAAGATAGAGTTTGGTAATTTAAAAAAAAAAAAAAAGAGAAAAAAAAAAAAAAAAAAAAAAAAGGTTACCACCCCCCTCGAGAATTTGTTATAAAGCACCCAATGCTTATGATTTTGATACCAATGGATAGCTATGGTCCTCCTCTTTCCATTGATACCAAAATAAGTACCAGCATACCTAGTATGGCGTCACAATGACGTCATCAAGTCTGCGAGTCGGCAAAATTGGCATTTTCCACCGAAAATAGGCGAAAATCCAATTTTGCGCTAAAAATCGCAGGAATATCGGATTTTCATGCGGTTTTCAGCTGTAAATGATGGCATTTGGCTAGTTTTACATAAACATAGAGTTTTAGAGCCATACTGTGCATAATATTTTCAAAAATGCACCATAAAATATCCTTGGGTGGCAACCACCCCCCCTACCCTTCGACTTTGACGGCATACCCTAACCCCGGTGAAGGTGCTACCTTCACATTTTTTTCGCTAAAATGACCAGAAAGGATGAGAGAACGATTACCTAGAAGCTTTTTACAAAAGTTTTAAGCATTTTAGCGCACCAGAGCGAAGTTCAACCCCCCCCCTTGGTAAGACGAGGTTAAGTCGAGGAGAATATTGTTACGGCTGAAAGAATACAAAAAATAAGACTATTGAATAACCAAATTTGATTTAATTACAGATTTTTGTCCATTTTTTCCCTCACAAGTTCTAGTTTAAAGAATAGAAAATAGATGATTGAATAAATATTATTGGATTTAAACATATATTTTTTCCATGTTTTTTCTCACAAGTTCAGTCATGTTTTTTTTTTTTAAAGTGAATGCTTAAGTCAAGGAGATTATTGTTCCAGTTGAAAGAATAGAAAATAGATGATTACATAACCATATTTGATTTAAACATAGATTTTTGTCCATTTTTTCTCACAAGCTCCAGTTGAACAAATAAAAAAAGAGACGATTGAATAAGCACATTGGATTTAAACATAGATTTTGCAATTTTTCCCTCACAAGAGCTGGTTGAAATAGAAAATAGATGATTTAAAACAGATTTTGTCGTGTCTTTCTCACAGTTTGTCTTATTTTTTAAATGCATATTTATTAGCTGAAGTGGATTGTTAACCTACAAGCTAAAATTTCTTCTTATACTTTTTCACTGGAATGATATCTTTGAAAGGAGATGTGAGATTCCTGAAGTGTATTCCTGCACATATATGACACATCAAGTTGAATGATCATTGATGCTATTGTACATTTATTTATACGCATGAAGTAAAACTACAAGCTGACATTAAGGATACACATTTGGGATTTCCATAAAAGCAGGTAAGTTCCAGAATTGGATCTGGATGAAATTGATCCAGAACTGGATCGGAACATCCTTGACCTTGTGTATATTCACAGGCAGCATCGACATGATGCAGAACATCACACATAATTTTAGAACATCTAGGTGCCGCATAAGAAGTAGAACTTTAGCATCTATTCATTTAGCTTGATCATTGATCTTCATGATCATCATCATCATTCTGCATCATCATCATATCATTCATCCTGATCATGATCTCATCATCTTCATCATCATCATCATTATCATGATAATCATGATATAAGATGATGAGGATGATCATGATTCATAATGATCATATGATATCATGATGATGATGATGCTCATCATGATTCATCATGATCATCATGATATCATGATGATGATGATTGATGATCATCATCATTCATCATCATCACATTCATCTTCATCATAATCATTCATAATCATCATCATCATCATCATCATCATCATCATCATCATCATCTCAATCATCATCATCTAATCATCTATCACATCATCATCATCATCATGCCATCATCAGCATCATCATCATATAATTCATATAAGAGGTGGGGGGATATGGACGTCCAGGTCTCCTTTTGCAATGAGGTGGTAAGTAGAGAGCGTATCTTCAAGCAGGCTTCTTCCTCTGGCAGGCGAAGGATGTGTCCAAGGAAAATTTCAGCTGGCGATGTCTCACAAGGCGACAAGAGCCCAGTGTTGGTCACCGAATATAAGGCTGGCGACTGCGACAGGCCCCTTGCCGAGGGGCCGGAGCTTAGCTTCTATCAGTTACGGATTAAAAAAAAGTGTTTAAAACTCGCAATATCCCAAGGTGGATTTATTCAGTGAGAAATGTCAAGAGAAACTTGCACAGTATTCCTGGGGAATAAGAGTGGACACCCCCTTGATAAGGGAAGTTTGCCAAGGTTTTTATGGGAATAAAAGTGGAAAGTCTGAACTACTCAAAGTAGACCTTGGAACCTACAGACCTGTTGTCACAGCACAAGCAGTGGTAGATAATAAGGTCATGGGTGAAAAGTGTTCATCTAGATTGAGTGAGTGGTGTATGACGGTACATGCAGAGAGCACGGGCAGGAACCGATGAAAGAGTTGAAAGATTGACAAAATCCCCCTTCTGCTAAATAGTGGGGGACTGTATTGAACAGACGTAGTGAGTGTGCAAATCCGGATAACATTGTGAATTTTGGTACACAAGTACTTTATCATGATAATAAAAAAAAATTGATTGGAAGCACTTGCCATTCCCCTTTCATGGCCCCCAAGCTTGGATTTCAAGGTTAACAGGGGTTTAAAATTTTTAAACAATGTTTCAATTGGTTGAAAATGCACACCATAATGTCTGTCTGGTTACAAGGATTCCCAAAAAGGATAGTTTATACTACCTGTGGACTTCTAGTTAGGAATTATGGGGTAAAAACTGTAAAAAATGGTTTTAAACGTAAAAAAAAGTCAATTTTGGTTTGTTACAGGGGTCAAAAATTAAAAGTTGACTCCAATTGTGGTCAAATGTGGTTCAAATTGTTGGTTTTAGCTCCATAGATTGAAATAGAGGAATAGTTTTGACTATCTTACGTGTCTGGTTATTAACCAAAATGCGAATATATAATAATAAAGTCAACAGCTATTGTAAGCTATGGATTCTAATTGACCTGTGACATATTTTGTTGGAAACGTTGAAAACTAAGCATAACGGATAAGGGCAAACTATCCTTATTTCAATCCTTAAGCTAGGGACACAATTTGCACCACATATTAAACTGAATTCAAAAGCAACTTTTAACGGTTTAACCCATGTACACACCAAAAATGACTTTTTCACAATTTTTACAGTTTTAACCCATAACTCCGGAAACTATAAGCCATAGATAGGGTAAACTATACCTTTTTGGAATCCTGTGAACAGACAAACACCTGGTGTGTTTTTAACACATTCAGAACATTTAAATTTTTGACCCCTGTATAACCTTGAAACCAAGATGGGGGCCATTAAGGGGGGGGTTGGCAATGCTTTCATCAATTTTAGGATTATCAATGCCTCTAAAAGTACTTGTGTGAAAAAAAAAAAATTTACCATTTTATCCGGGGATCATTGCAAGTTTAAAGGCCGACTCATAAATTTCTAAATATAAAAAATTGTTTGTTTTGCCGACATTTTAATCCATTTTACTCTCTCTTGGTGGTCATTGACAATTTTGGAGACTTTTGAGGTGAACTACAAGTGCCATTAGCAACAATTGCACCTTCCGAAATACACAACACATGACTGCAGCCACAGGTGTGGCAAACAGCAATTTTCCATGTGGTGTTAATCGGAATGAGAGAACACGCACAATAGGTTATTAAAGGTTGCAACGAGAGATTTAAATAACGGGTGTCCCCACAAAAATGGACATTCTGATTTGCAATATTTAAAGCTTTCCATCAAAAATATCACAATTGAAAGGATTAGTCGCGAAATGTTTTCTTTAGTACAAAATTGTGAAATTTCTAATTTTGCTATAGGAGCAAATACGAAAATTCAGCCTATGTTTTATATTGAAATATGAGCAAATCAAAATCGCCTTATAATTTTTCTATCTTAGACCTTTTCTGTAGCCCAAATATTAGTAGAAATCTATGCGTGCCTAATCTATATGAAATACTATTATGACACAAAATTGGTGCCTAAAAATCTCTCTTGATGCACCTTTAATGTGGTTGATTTGACAATAAACCTCTAACAAATAACCGTTTAGTTGTAATTGAATATATTTGGAGGGGGAACGAAAGTATTGTGCATTCTGTAGCTCAAATACATCTTCACTTCAAATAAAATCTATCACATACAACAGGTGTAGACAGTTTTCCATATCTTCCCCAACTCCCAAAATAACCATTGTAGTTTACAAAATTGAATATATTTGGAGGGAACGCAGCCATTGTGAATCCTGTACCTCAAATACATCTTCACCTTCAAACTCAAAAAAAAAATTTTTTAATTTTCCACATACAAAAAGCTGGCTTTACAGTTTTCCACATCTTCCAACTCCCAAAAATCCTCACCCAGCGTAAACAACACCCAGACAAAAACAAAAACATCCCATTCTGAAAATTGGGACATCAGAGCTAAATTACGACTCTGTAACATCTCCTACAGGGGACGGGATCGGGTGACACTAACTGCATGTCTTTACCGCCTCGTCAAGCTCCCACCACCTCTCAACTATCTATCCCGGTATTATCCAACACTAAATCCTTCAATCGCCATGAATCTCAAGACGCCTTCTACCCTCACAATAACGGCTGATCCGGCTTTGTAGTGTCCTACTTTCGGCTCACCTTAATCTCATATTAGCGATGAGAAAGATGGGTTTGACAGATCTTTGATCTATCAAACATGCAGTATCTCAATTAAGAGCTATTAAGTGGCTAGATTCATTAGCCTGCAGCAAATTAGCCATCTTTTGTGTCATATGGGATAATGGTCTTTTGACAAACAAGGCAAGATTAAAAGTGACTTTGATTAATAATTTCCAAAGATTGAATTACCATTAATTTCCAGACTATCAAACCTTTTATTTCTTTCATGCATTTCAGATAGTGTGCATCTCTATGAATTTTGAATCTATTTGCAACTCTTTAATGCCACAATCTGCATTTATTTTGTTCATCCTATTTTGCTCTTTATCATGTTTTGAGGAGTCCAAGCGGGTGAAAATATCGGATACAAAAAAATGATAATGATAAAATTGGATGATTTACACCCAATATTTATATAATATTGGATGGCTGAGGTTGATAACAGAAAATATCGCCCGAGCCTAGATCAAATATCGGGCGAGTCGAAGAGGAGCCTGATATTTTCTTGGCGAGGGCGATATTTTCTGTTATCAGCCGAAAAAGCCATCCAATATTATTATTATTATGCAAGAAGAAGCTGACTTGACAAAAATAGTTTTAAAATGGCTTCAAAACTAATAAAAACAGAGAATTTGCTTGACGAGTTGCATGACCAAATGCCCATTATTTTGCGTATTGTGCAGTGTTGGGCGGTACGCGCTAATCACACTGTGGTATTGCAACACAGGTGCATAATAATAATTGGTCTCGCTATGAGTTTTAAAATATTGGGCTCGACTATGTCTCGCCCAATATTTTAGCAACTCATAGCTCGACCACTTAATTTGGGCTTAATCGATCCAATTTTATATCAAAATTGGGCATATCGCATCATATCAACACATTATTACATTTAAACAGACAATATTAACATTTCAAATTGCAACTTGTTTACTTCAAGCCCAAAAGCATTTTGTAAACAGCATATGACTCTGCACAGTCAGTAATCATATATACACTAAGTCACTAACCTTAACGCAAACCTCAGGGGATCACTCAACTAATGAAACTGTACTAATGTGTGACCAAAATATTTTGAAATGTCCCCTAAACAAGTTTTACCCTACTAGCAAACTATCCCTACTCGTAAAAAAAAAAACAACCCTTTTTACTTGTTGGTCACGCATGTGTACAGGCCATTTCATGAGTGCCCCCCCCCGGTGCAAAACCTTAACACTTTATTCCAACTAACCTATGACCATAAACCCTAATCCACAGTACGTAAACACGCAGGGGACACACAGTATGTTAACACGTGGGGGAATTAAATACTATAAGCACCCACATGAAAGAAAATGCAGATTTAGGGTATTTTTCAAAGGAAAATGCAGATCTGGAGTTGATCATGTCTATGGTCTCAAAACAGCAGACTTTCGGACAATCTTTTACAGGATTATTCTTGCTTAGGGTTACTTCATTACAAATTTTCCAATTGGAATGAGATCCTCATTACTTATTTGGCTCAATAGAGTGGTTGCAACCCATTTCCCCAACATAATCCTGTTTAGGGGATACATGTCAAGTCCTTGCCAAAAAAATAAAAATTGAAGTATCTATGCACTTTACAAAACCCCCCACAGTCAGGGGTCACAACATCCGGTCAAATGTTACAAAGTTTCGTGGACAGCTTTTCCACATAGTCTTGCACGACACGGCAAAGAGATATAGATCACAAACAGCTCAGTGTATGCAAATTGAATACACAACATCGAGTGCCTAGCTTTTGTCGAGATGAAATGGGAATCAAATGAGGTAATTGGTGGTTTTCGCCGTTGTTCTCCTTCTCTCTATTAGGTCCATGTTTGACAAAGTTTGGCATCCTAGTTTGGCATCCTAGTCTGTGGGGAGGAGCGTGGTATATGGTCCCCCCCACCGTAGGGTGCTTGCCTATGGCGGAAAAATATAACAAATCAAGCGCGCTCCCGGGTGTTCGGGTGCCCGGTGCGCCGGGGTCACTTGCTGGATTCGCTCGGGTGCTCAATTCTGGATCTAGCCTCTGTTACGAGCTATTGATTAAATTACAGAATACGCTCTCCTCCATGGTTGACTTGGAAGTGGGCAAAGGGACTCTGTGAAAGCATCCGTCCTTCGGGGGGAACGTTAACTCGTCGCTCCCGTGTACAGAGCGTCACAAACTGTACATGTACATCGCCAGTCAGTGTCGATAAGAGTAGGTGTAAACCCCGACTGTTCCCATCCGCCCCAGCTTAAAAAAAAACGCGGGGCCATGTTAGGAGCGTCCGTATCATAGATACACGCGGCCCCGGAATCAGCTTCACAGTTGAACAATACTGACACCACCACAAGCCATTACGAATAAAATTGTGGACACGAACGATACGAACGGAAGTTTGTGGTAATTTTTGAAAGTAAATTTGCTCGAGTACAGCACTTAACACATAATGTTGTCCACCAACCCTATCTCTCTAGTTATGCTAAACCCAATTTAACCACTGAGCTGTGTATTAAGTAAAAAAAAGTGTGATCCGACCTTTTTTCCCCCAAATCACCAATGTAGAAATAGATATTTGTTTCTAGCTCACTCATTTACAGGCTGGCTTTACATCAAAATTTTTCAATACACAAAGCAAAACTCAACTATGGCCAAAATTGAAGGCACAGTTTGTACATTTTGGAAAAAAAAAGTTCAAAGTCACCACAAAAGTGACCCAAACTGCCAAAGTTTTACTAAATTGTGTTGGTCATTACTCTAAAAATGATGGCAAAACTCTTAAAAGTAGTTGAAATGGTCTAGAGAGATAATGTACAGAGGTATACAAAGACTGCGATTATATATTTGTTTCAATTTTGACAAACGATTAGATATAAATTACTCTCAAGGACATATGTTAGATTGCACGGTTACAACTTCAACCCTGCTTGTAAAATCAACAATTCAGGCAAGGTGAATTGACACTTCTGCATCTGACTTCCATTCGAAACCCATCATAGTAGTCGCATAACAATGCCGACTGAATGGCACTTCACCATCATGATACCACCACCACTAACAATTATTCTGCTCAATCTGCGATGGGAGAGATACATCATCACTGGCATCATACCCAGGGGGGTTTGGGGGGGAGGCTCTTAAATCCCCCTCAAAGTTCTCAAAAAAAAGAGAAGCGAAGGAGAAAGAGGAAAGGGAGAAAAAGAAAAAAAAGAGGAAAAGAGAAGAAAGAAGAGAAAAAGAAGAGGAAATGGTACATTTATTTCATTTTTTTCATGCAAATGCGGATCACAAAGTGTCGGAAGAAGTAGGCAAGGAAAAGCGTTTTCAGGTCTTGAAACCCTAAACCTCGGGAGCTTCCAGGGGCTCTGCCCCATGGACCCCCGCCGGGGGCGTTGCCCTTGGACCCCACCAGGGCCCTAAGGCGGGTCCATGGACCCCACCAAGTCGCTCTGCTCGCTTCACTCTCATGGTTCGAACACAAACTAGACAGTCTTTAGTCCAGCCCCTTCAATAAAATGTCCTGGGCACGCCTACGATTCATATCATTCCTTATCTAACTCCAACCTGTGGTGCTGGTCCTATCAGACTTGATGACTACCCTAGCCATAACCCATTTCCAATAAAAGTGGGGGTGAGCCATGCAAGATAAGGTGCCATTAACTCGCAACCTACTATCATAAGTCAAACGCCCCATTCCCTCCCCCACATTTTGTCCTCCAGCATCTGTTACCACGAAGAGTTGAATGAATGTGTGGCATGACACACACCCACACCAGGGCAGCCAGAAGACACTGATGACTGTGGGGGAAGCTTGTATTGACGTCGCTTCAACATTATGATTGGAAACAGTAAAGTGTGATTAGAAACAGTATAAGTGGGATTTGACACATCTGTGTCAGATCAAATTCTGTGCACAGGTTCAACAAAGTGTAATCAGAAATTCATGGTACTTTCTTGCAAAATTGAACAAAGCTACCGCAAGAGGCTCTAATTTCGGTAAAATCGCTTCAATCTGGCCTATCTTAATATTGTATACTTGTTGGTTTCTATAGTACTCATTCATAATTCATCAATTTTTTAAGCATGCCCTGTCAAAACAAAATCCCCCCCCGATCCCCCTACTTCCATTCACTATTCATCTACTTGGGTATAATGAACCATCAATATGAGGACTCAATTTCCGAGTCCTGAATTTGAGTGGCTATTTTGATGCCCCAATAATGCATGCAAACATCTGCTGTTTGAATAACACAGAAAGACTGCACAAATAGTTCATACATAACCATTCGTCCTTGCCCCACAGTGGAATACCTGAATGTAAAAGGACCACCTGGCTTTTGAACACCTGTGGAATTCAATGACAGCTGTGTGTGTATTGTAGTCCAAAAATGTGGGTCTCTCATTCATGGTACACTGCTTATTATGTTATTGGCGTCTATACACCATCAAAGGCTGTTAGCTAAGAGAGTTCACTTGTATCTTTGAATAGAATCCTGTCAACTTGACGTGATTGGGCCTGAAGATGTAACGTATGATTGGGAATTCCATTCACAATTTCAAATAGAGGGTCTTCCACTTTTCTTCCACTTTCAAACCTAAAATATAAAGAATGACATGCATGTGGTAGGTATGCATAAAAGTATTGGGTCACACTTGAATAGCACATAGTACTTTGAGGTGGGTATAAAATTGATTGAAATGGACGAACACTATGGGGAACTAACACCTTTTGTTTTAGGTATGCATGATGAGTGAGGGAAAAGACCTCTATTCTGGATCATATCCGAATAGTGTCGAATCTGATTTTTGGTCAAATTGAGTTAATAGTTGTTTCTGGTTGCATTTATGATGACTCTTTAATTGTACCCAAAAATAAAAGTGAAATTCATCTCCAACCAAAATAAGCCGCAGTCGAATAACCACCCTTATTTGTACAAAACGGGTTTCACAAACAATCAAATACATATGATTAGCTTGGCGTGTCCAAATATTTCAAAGCACACAGATAAACTGAACGAATACGTAGTCGCTTGGGGGGACAAGATTGCTACTTTCAGTGATCAAAATCGATGATAGGTCTATCAGGATTTAAGGCAATCTCGGTTGGTGAAATTTTGAAATTTACCTTTTCTATACTTCATGAAGGAATAACCAAAAGACATTGATATTTTTAACAAATTTTTTAAAGTTAAAGGTCCATGGGCCCGATGATGCACGAATCGTAATAGCCTCATCCCCAGAAACCCCAGATTTACCGGAAGTGGTCGCCATTTGGTATCAGAAGAAAGCTTTACTATTTTTCTCATTTATCCTGTAAATCTTAGGGCTAAAAGAGGTAGAGTTTGGAAGTTATGAGTGAAAATTGTACTCCCTTTGGTCGAACCATATTTAATTTTAACCACAGTACTCTATAGGGCTCACAAAATCACGGTTCTAGCTCTCATATCAAAAAAGATTGGAATAATAAACTGCCGAGAAACTTGACAGTGGGTTTTTTGGGTATGGTTAAAAGCCATTCTATCAAGATGATGAAAACTATATTATCACTTAAATCGGACCATCCCCCTTTAATTTTGTGTTTAATTATGTACTTGTACTTATGAAACCTACGGTCTCCAAATAAGTTACTTCAATCCTCTGCTAATTTTGGCGAAACAAATGTGAAGGAAGCACGTCACGGGGGGTTAGCGTCGAAGTTGATTGGTGGGGAGTGGTTTTATGTTACCTTATTACCCATTATTGAAAATGCAGCATCTGATAGTCAGTTTACTGCCCATATTCTGCAATAATGAGCCTGCTAATGCATTTTCTTATCATTTATTTTCATTCATTCAGCATACAAAAATACACAAAATAGGCAAAATTAACTAAAACCTATTACACAAACAAATAAAATAAATCAAGTGTTTTTAGTTAATAGAATAGAAATAAGGTTTGTAGTATCATCTATAGGCTCATACTGTATCCTCGGGCGGGAAAATAAAAATAATGGGTGCCCACACTCCAAAAACACTGTTGAGTAAAAAGGTCACAACTCTTAATGTTGAGGACAAATCTTAGTCCAAGTTGAGTAAACCTTACACAAAGATGAGTATATTTTACCAACAATGGACTGAGCTTTAGTCAAACAATGGTAGGGTTACTCAACTCTAAGATTTTATCAACATTAAGACTGTGACATTTTACTCAACATGAGTAAAATAATTTTACAGTGAATTATTTAGTTTTTTCGACCTCGGGAACATTATTCGCCTATAAATGATACTGCATCTACCCTTTAGTTTTAGTTAATTTGTTTAAATATTGTGCAATGTATGGCTCTAAAATTATATGTTGATTAAAAAACTAGTCATTTCTTATATCATTTGTTATTCCTACCTTTGTTATGCAAACTTTACATTTTATACTCTGATGTGGATGGGAAATGACCAATTTTTTGCCAACTTGTGAACGTTGACGTCATTGTGACGTCCTAATAGGTATGTTGGAAGACTATCACAGTAGCGGCAGTCCATCAACATGATGAATGTATTTCACATACAAATTTTCTTGCATCGTTCAGATTTTGTAGAAAGACTAGACAATCACAGAAATAAGGTCTCGGAACTTGCAAATTGGTGCCCATTTTCCCGTATTTTCTACTGAATTTGACTTAAATATTGGAATTTCAGCAGGTAAATTTGAAAAAAATGAAATCTTTGAAATAATGAATTAATTGACGCGGGGCCGTTTTCAGACGCGGGCGGTCAGCTGGAAACTAACAATCCAATTCCATTGGCCTAATGGCGACACAATTTTGACAACTGATATAAGTAGGTACATGCAAGAGCTATTATCTCTGCAAAAATCAGACAAATCCATTGCGGGAATCTTGCCATATAGGCCTACAGAGGTCATGATTTGTACATTATAGCGCCCTCTATATGCCCATTCTCCATAGAAAGACATGGAAAACTAGATTTTGAAAAAAAAAAAAAAAAAAAAAGATGGGTTTTTGGGTAAAAGCCATTCTATCAAGATGAAACTTTATAATTATACTTAAATCGGACCATCCCCCTTTAATTTTTGTGTTTTAATTATGTTACTTGTACTTATTGAAACCTACGGTCTTCCAAATAATTATTTCACATCCTTCTGCTAATTTTGGCGAAACAAATGTGAAGGAAGCACCGTCACGGGGGTTAGCGTCGAAGTTGATTGGTGGGGAGTGGTTATGTTACCTCTATTACCCATTATTGAAAATGCATCATTCTGATTAGTCAGTTTACTGCCCATTATTCTGCAATAATGAGCCGCTAATGCATTTTCTTATCATTTATTTTCATTAATCAGCATACAAAATACACATAAATAAGGCAAATTAACTTAAAACCTATACAAACAAACAAATAAAATAAATCAAGTTGTTTTAGTTAATAGAATAGAAATAAAGGTTTTGTAGTATCATCTATAGGCTCATAATGTATCCTCGGGCGGGAAAATAAAAATAATGGGTGCCACACTCCAAAAAATGTTGAGTAAAAAATGTCACAACTCTTAATGATGAGTAAAATCTTAGTCAAAGTTGAGTAAACCTTACACAAAGCTGAGTATATTTTACCCAACAATGACTAAGCTTTAGTCAACAATGAGTACGGTTTACTCAACTCTAAGATTTTACTCAACATTAAGAGCTGTGACATTTTTACTCAACATGAGTAAAATAATTTTTACAGTGCATTATTTAGTTTTTCCGACCTCGGGCACATTATTCGCCTATAAATGATACTGCATTACCCTTTAGTTATTAGTTCATTTGTTTAAATATTGTGCAATGTATGGCTCTAAAATTATATGTTGATTAAAAACTAGTCATTTTCTATATCATTTGTATTCCTACCTTTTTTATGCAAAATTTCATTTTATACTCTGATGTGTGACTGTGGAAATGACCAATTTTGCCAACTTTTGAACTTTGACGTCATTGTGACGCCATACTAGGTTATGTTGGAAGCAATAGAAAACGGTGGACCAATGCTATCAACTGGTACCAACATCGAAATCATCTGTTGCTCTATAATAATGAATTCCCGGGGTGTTTACCACCCCCACCCCTTAGTAAACTGTGTTACAAAAGTAGACTTGTAAACATATTGTGAAAGTTTGATTTTCTTTGAATTTGTTGGTCATCGTGGTCAGTCTGCGCTATTTTACAACGAACGACAATGCAACAGTGAAAGTTTCCCATTTTACCTGCTTATGGAAGTCGTTTGTATACAAATTTGCATGGTTTGTAACATAAACACAATGCAATAGACATGGTCATCGTCGTCGTCGTCTTCATCATCATTAGACATCGTCATCATCGTCGTTGTGTTCATCATCATCATCATCATCATCATCGTCATCGTGTTCATCATCATCATCATCTTCCTCGTCGTCGTCAAGCTCAATGTTTCCTTATTTCATCGTTATTGCCACCATCATCACCGCCATCGTTATTCTTATCATCGTGGCATCATCGGCATCATCATTTTAAAATAGTAAAAACCCGTACCTATAGTAATCTCACCATACTAACATTAGAAATTAAAGGGTTTCATGCAGTCGAATATGTATTCGACTCCTTAGAACACAGCGAATCAAACATTTGGGTTTTGACAAACTGTCAAATCACATTTAGTGGCCATTTTGAATAAGAAAACAGTTGTTTCTTGTTATTTAATACTGTCGTCAGTTAGTAACCATTCATGTCTTTAACATACACCACTTAAAATAGCCATTTCCTTTTATTTCATTTAATTACCCACATTCATAAGTAACTCTAAACTTTCAAATGCCGTTTTCTCAGAACTAGCATTTATGCTGATTTGACAGTATGCAGAACCCACAACGATATAATAGATAAATTTAAAAACTCAAAGGAAATCTACAAACTACTTGCTTGTTTTTTTTTTACTTTCTTGGTGAATTCCAAACAAAATACTACTTTATATTTTATAAAAATGACAAGTAAATCCACACCAAAAGAGCAGTACAAAAGATAATTTGTTTGTAGCCGATATATAAGCTTATATAGGAATATTTATAAATGGAGAAGCAAATGTAGCAAATCCAAAGTTTTAAATCCGGTTTTGTCCCCATAAAACGGGGGTGGCCGGATTCACCTCACACTTGCAACAACTGCCCTTACTCCCTCCTTCCACTTCGCCCAATTCAATGCATCCTCCATCCTAAACCCCACCCTCCTATTCTCCTCCTCCACTTGCTTCTTCCATGTCTTCTTTGGTCATCCCCTCCTCCTCAAACAGCCTACCTCAAACTCAAAAGCCCTTCTTAATACATGTTCATCACCCTTCCTCAGTACATGCCCATACCAACATACACAATTTGCCTTTGCCTCCTTCAAACCCAACATCTGCATCAAGTCCTCAGTCTTCATCCTGTCCATCAACTTCACACCTCACATCACTCTCATCACTGCTCTCTGTCCTCAAAATCCCCATCTCATTTTCGCTCAGACACTGTCACTCCCATACAGTATCACCGATCTCACAACTCTTATACACTATTCCTTTCTTCTTCAAAAGAAATCTTTTCCAAGGTAACAACTCTCCACATTTCCTGAACTTACCCACCCCATACCTCACTCTAGCTGTCACAGCTGCCTCGCATCCACCACCCCCACTAACCCTGTCCCCCAGCTACGTAAACTCCTTCACCATTTCCACCTCATCACACAACTTCCACAGTCCCTCTAGCTCTTTTCTCCTGTCACAGCTGTTTGACCCCATGCAAATGTCTCTTTTATGTTTAAGAAACAAAATTAAGTAAGGCCAATGGAATTCGATATTTAGTTTCGGTTGACGTCGAAAAAAGGAGGTCAGTATTTCATTATTCATTATTTCACGAAAAAATTCAATAGTTTACGAAGAATATCTCACCAATTCAAGCCACCCCACTTGTTACAAGACTCAATTCACATTCGAAATGCATCTAAAATTGAAAATAGCCTTTTTGGGGGGTGGAGGATGATAGAACAGGCATTTTTTGGGACTTGGATGATGCCACTGATGGGGGACTGTATATGACTCATGATTGTACAATTGATTACACAGGGCGTGCCAGGGGGGCAATGCGGCGGTTGACGCCGAAAAAAAAACAACGGCAATCTGCAAACAAGGTCCGCTTTATGTGCTGAAGTTGGACGCGTTTTTTGCCTCCAAACCAGCACGAGGCATATTTGAAATCTAGGGTTCAACTTCTAATAGATAAAATTTCCAGAAAACGTTTTATACCATTAGACTGGGGGCCCTAGGGGGGACTCAGCACCCCACCCGTTAGTTCTTGCACTTCGCACTCGAAAACTTGAAGAGTCCACTCTGTGAAATCGGCACCCCCAAATAAATTCCTGGTACAGGCCTGATTGTTACAATCATGTGCCCAAAACATTTTTTGTGTAGTCCTATCACTACACTAGTGCTAGTAGCGAGAGAGTAGGACTAGCCATAACTTCCCTCCCCCCATTTTGGAAGTGACACGTATGTCAGGCCGAAAAGACCCCCCCATTTCAGTATGTTTGTCTACCAAAGACCCCATTTTAAAAAAAAAATCTCAACCCAATACCCCATATTTTTGGAAATTTACAAATGTCATCAAGATCCCTATTTTTAAAGTCCTCTGTCACCTGAATTGCCCCTGGGTTTGGACGTAATAGTACAGCCTACACTAATTACTTTCATATGGGGAGTACCCCCCCGCCTCCCCATGGGTAGGACAAGTCACATTTCCCGGGTAAATTATAAGCTATTTCCCTATTTAGTAGTGTGGGTAAATTCAACAGTGAACGATGCAAACAAGTATGCATGTGCACGGCAGTCGAGTCAGCAGTCTCTGTTGTACAAAACAACATATGAGCGTCCAGGAAATGCTCTTTACTTGTTTCCTTTTTAAGCTGCTTTTTCATCTCAAATATGTTAAATTTTTGCTGATGTAAACATTACCAAATAATGACGCGCCCATGCGTCCCGTCCGTGCATACCGCGCCCGGGATCAGCGGGTTCACTCACTCAGACTCGCCAAGACGTTCATAAAATCATGTAAACACCACGGGCATGTAATATCGCAGTCCGTCACAGAGTAGCTACGAATGAACTACGCTATTGCGGGATATAGCCATTGATTATAGCGCATCGAAAGGAGGGCACGACGTACTTAGTCTATTTTTGTAGACTATCACAGTAGCGGCAGTCCATCAACATTGGCATGAATGATTCACCATACAAATTTTCTTGCATCGTTCCAGATTTTGTAGGAAGACTAGGACAATCACAGGAAAAGGGGACAAAATGGGTTCTCGGAACTTGCAAATTGCGTGCCATTTTCCCGTATTTTCTACTGAATGGGACTTAATATTGGAATTTCACAAGTGTAAATTTGAAAAAATGAAATCTTTGAATGAAATAATGAATTAATTGACGCGCGGGCCGTTTTCAGACGCGGGGCGGTCAACGGAAAACTAACAATCCAAATTCCATGGCCTAATGGCGACACAAATTTGACCACTGATATTAAGTAGTACATGCAAGAGCTAATTATCTCTGCAAAAATCAGACAATCCAATTGGGGAATCTTGCAATAGGCTACAGAGGTTATGGATTTGTACCATTACTAGCGCCCCCCCTCTTATGCCATTCTCCATAGAAAGACATGGAAAACTTGATTTGAAGAAAAAATCGAGTTGCGCAATGAAATTTTGTAAATTTACCACAGGATGTACTTAATGACTAAAAATCAAATCATTGTCAAAAATAGTAGGAAAAAAATAAATAATTTTGTTTTATTCTGGTTTTAATAATAAATGACGTTCAACACAGCTGTCCGTCCACACATAAAATCTCTGCCAAACTTGGGGTCACCCTCTTCATCTTTGTGCATTCCCATGAATCCATTCCCACATTATTTAAATTTGCTTATATGGAAGTGAGAAAACATAATTTGGATATGGGGAGTTCACCAAAGTATTAAAACATCCTTGTTGTTGGCTTTAGCTTAGTCCAAAGCTTGTCGTCATAAAAATCATAAGATCCAAAATTTTCTTTGCCCCCAGCTCCTGAAGGATATACCCATTGTGGGTGCATTCATGGGTGCAGATTTTAAAAAAAATAGCCAAATGCACACAAGGTAATATCATCATGCATTATACATATAGGTCATACCCTAAATGAGGCGGCTTAGCTCGATGAACATCTCCGTAAGCTTCTACTTTGCCCTCCTTTTTGTTCACCTAATCGCCAATTAGTGACAAGCTGCATTAACTAGGATGGTTATTGCCACCTCTGACTTTTAAAGACATCTCAAGTAGCAGAAGTCGCTAAAGACATATTACATGAGGCACGTATCTACTTCCTTCATCTGCATCAAGATTAGGAAGAGGAAAAGATTTTACAGCTTATTTCAAGAGATTTATTTGGCCTCTAGCTTTTAAGGGTAAAAGTATATGAAGAAAGGATAGTATAGGATACTGTGGGAGGTACTCAACTCTGGTTTGGGTAAGGGTCTGGCAAAAAATGACATAGGAAAGAGGTACGGGTAGGGGCGGCCCTTAAGAAACCCATTTGCGCCTCTCCAGATGTTCTTAAAGGAGAACCCGTATAACAAATAATATTATACAATATACTCTGTAAAATAATTATTGACTACATATCGAGTGGTTTCATCGAAAAACAGAATAATACTAACCATACACATGAATAAAAACATTTTGTCTGAACATGCGCTATTTGAATTCACGCAAGTGTGTATGGGATATGTATATGTGTTATGTGATACAGACGGCACAGTAGCGTCATACACCGTGCCTTCACGTGTGATGCTGTCATATGTATTTCCTATGGCTTGTATGTCGCAAACGTGCCGACCATATCGCATAACACGTTATACACTAGCGTGATTTTTAAATAGCACATGGTCAGACAAGATGGTTTTAAATCATTGTTATGGTTAATATAATTCTGTTTTTCGATGAAACTACTCGATATGTAGTCAATAATTATTTTACAGACTATATTATATAATATTATTTGTTATATGGGTTCTCCTTTAAGGGTTCCAGTTGAGGCATAATTCAGTTCTTAAGGGTCCCTTTTAGGATTTTTTTGCCTCAGAAGCTCAATTTTAGCCAAATTTCAGTTCCTAAGGCCCTACTTTGAGAAACAACCAGTTCCCAAGTTCGGGCCGCTCATCCCTACCTGAAAACAAGTTGAGTGAACTGGTAAAGATTATATCCTAAATTTAGCAAGGCCTTTCACTTTAAAAGCATTTCTCGCACTTCAACGTTGGCCTACTTTCTGTACACCTAGTTACCTATGTTCACTGACAAGACATATGAGAGAGATCAGAATTTCACACCTAGACCTTAGGACATAATGAGGTATCTCGATCAACTACAGGTTAATGACTACAGGTATAGTTACATTTCTCAACAAGACCGATTAGCATGATGTACAGGCAAAGATAATGACAAAGGTGAGTTAGAAAGTGGAGATTACAAATCCAGTGAGTATCCTCCAGCTATGTTTATCACATCGATCCTTGTCTGAGCATCTGAGTTTCTATCCTATGTTTGCGGCACCAGACTCTTCTGGGGGGATTAAAATTAAATGGCGGGATAGTGAAATTTTTGCGGGGAAGAGGGGGAAAAAGGAAGGAAAAAAGAAGAGGAAAAAAAAGTTGAATTTTTTTTGGAAACATCCCAAATTTGGAAGATTTTAACCAACTTGGCCCCACACTGATTTTAGCAAAATTGTGTGATTTTTTTGCCCCCAAATCACTGGATTTTGCCCCAGAATTGTCATTTCTTTCTGTGCAAGGGGGGATACTGGGGGAAAGAAAAAAAAATATGGGAAATTTCCCACCCCCCCCAAATACTGACAGTAACTACATTTTTCAAAACTATATTCTTTTCTAAAATTTCTCTAAATAATTCCTCTCTTCATGTAGGATATTCAAGAATACATGAAAAATACCCTTCTGCCTCAAACACACTTAGGGGACAAGAAAGAAAAAATTGGACTTAGGAGTCATAAAAAAGTGAAATGAGGCTCTATCAGGAAGCATACAAAGCTTAAAGAATGTTCAATTGGAAACCCACAAAGTGAAACTTTATTGGGCCCACAGAAGAACAAAGGTACCTAATTGGAGGGACTTGATTCTAGACCCCCTTCTAGCTCCAGGTCAGAAGATAGCTTAAATTGAGACTGAAATGTCAAATTTGGATACCATATCTTAAACACTGGTAAAATTTGATCTTTGTTATTGCGCGGCCTATCCAGGCATTCTTGGACCTGCGAAGGTTACCTAATCAGCATACTACGTTAGCAATTCCCCGAGAATTAAACACAGCACCTTATTTTCAGACAGATTAATTGCAACAAATGAGAGAATAAAATTTGAATGTTGATGGCGCATGTTATTGCCATCACAAATGGCCCGTGTGGTATACGACTACAAGAAGAGGCAGGGAAGAAATGAGGGGGGAACGTTTTTTTTGTCCAGGCTTTCAGTGAGCGTTTTGTAAATCATTCCATTGCAAGTGAGCAATTGGCTTGCTTAGTGAGATACGTTGCATAAATATGGCACTTTTTATCCCTTCACAAAGGGGCACATTATGAGAGTGGTTACGGATCTTTATCCTTGCAGGTGCACTAATGCTGCGTTGTTTATTCACCCCCCCCAAAAAAAGAAACAAGATCGGAAGAAACAGTCGGTGTCTCATATCTACAAAACTAAAAGGTTTCAAATTTGTCGCAAAGTTGTAACACTCTTCTGGCATTTCATTCTACAATAACTATACTTTTTCTGGAATATTAGAGAAAAATAACCACCGACAAGCTTCCATTACACCCAAAATTACAAAACATCCACGGAGAAAAAGAGCAATTTTGTGTTGAAACTTTTCTCGCAATTTCTTGATTTGCCGCTACCGTTCTCATCGCATATTTTTTGTAGGTCTTAATCCAAGTCTAACGTGTATACTTACTGGTTAACCGTTTGATTTTTAATTAACTATTTTTCATTATAAGTAAAAGCTTTAATAAATTGAAAAATTAACCAGGTTTGTAATTTTGAAGTGGAGATCTCGTGCTTGAGATAGGGCCGTTCACTCTGGTTCAACAAGGAGTCAAGTGACAAATAAATCCATTACACAAGAGGAATTAGATTTCAATCCTTAATTTCACTGTGTGTAACCATCTTATAATTTGCCCCATTTTAAAATTTAATGACTTTGGGGATATTTGGACATATTTCATGCATTATGGTGGGTAAAATTTCTATTTTGTGACATCTAAAATGCTGTTTTTTTTTTTGCTTTTAACTTCAACCAACCAGGCAGTTTTTGCTGCGTAGTAGTGTCCATTTTGGCAGTATCTTTAATTTTGCTTTTTTTTTTAATTTACAAGCTTTAGGAATTAACAATGACAGAAAATATTTGCCCTACAATTAAATTTATTATATACTGGGTATATAATTCGTCAATTTGAAAAAAAAAAAAAAAAAAAAAAAAAAAAAAAAAAAAAAAAAAAAAAAAAAAAAAAAAAAAAAAAATTTCAAAACTATATTCTTTTCTAAATTCTCTAAATAATTCCTCTCTTCATGTAGGATATTCAAGAATACATGAAAAATACCCTCTGCTCAAATCACACTTAGGGACAAGAAAAAAATTGCCTTTAGGATTCATAAACAAGTGAAATGAGGCTCTATCAGGAAGCATACAAAGCTTAAAGAATGTTCAATTGGAAACCCACAAAGTCATCCTTATTGGGCCTACAGAAGAACAAAGGTACCCTAATTGGAGAGACTTGATTCTAGACCCCCTTCTAGCTCCAGGTCAGAAGATAGCTTAAATTGAGACTGAAATGTCAATTTGATACCTATCTTAAACACTGGTAAAATTTGATCTTTGATATTGCGGCTATCCCTGCATTTCTTGGACCTGCGAAGGTTACCTAATCAGCATACTACGTTAGCAATTCCCTCGGAGAATATAAACACAGCACTCATTTATTTTCAGACAGATTAATTGCAACAAATGAGAGCATAAAATTTGATGAATGAGCATGTTCTTGCCATCACAAAATGGCCCGTGTATCCGACTACTAGAAGAGGCAGGAAATGAGGACGTCTATCCCAGGGCTTTCAGTGATACGTTGTAAATCACATTGCCAAGTGAGCAATTTGCTTGCTTAGTGAGATACTTGCCTAAATGGCACAATTTATCCTCACAAATGGCACATTTATGAGAGTAGTTACGAGATCTTATCCTTGTAGGTGCACTACTGCTGCAGTTTATTTCACCCCCCCCCCAAAAAAACAAGATCGGAGCAACAGTACGGTGTCTCATATCTACAAAACTAAAAGTGTTAGAATTTTGTCGCAAGTTGTACACTCTTCTGGCATATCTACAATAACTATATACTTTTTTCTGAATATTTGAGAGAAAAATAACACCCGCAAGCTTCCACTTACACCCAAAATTTACAAAACATCCACGGAGTAAAAGATGCAATTTTGTGTTGCACTTTTCCTGCACATTTCTTGATTTGCCGCTACCGTCTCATCGCATATTTTTTGTAGGTCCTAATCCAAGTCTAACGTGTATACTTACTGGTTAACCTTTTTGATTTTTAATTTAAATATTTTCATAATAAGATAAAAGCCCATTTAAAACTGAAAAATGTAACCAGGTTTTGTAAATTTTGAAGTGGAGATCTCTGTGCTTGAGATAGGGCCGTTCACTCTGGGTTCAAACAAGAGTCAAGTGAATACCATCCATCTACACAAAGGAATTAGATTTCAATCCTAATTTCACTGTGTGTAACCATCTTATATATTGCCATTTTAAAATTTTAATTGACTTTGGGGATATTTGGACATATTCATTGCATTATGTGGGTAAAATTTCTATTTTGTGACATCTAAAATGCTGTTGCTTTTAACTTCAACCAACCAGGCAGTTTTTGCTGCGTAGTAGTGTCCACTTTTGCAGTATCTTTAATTTCTTTTTTTTTTAATTTACAAGCTATTAGGAATTTAACAATGACAGAAAAATATTTGCCTACAATTAAATTTATTATATACTGGGTATATAATTTCGTCAATTTGAAACAATCTTAAATTGTCTTCAAATAGCGAAAAACTGATCAAACAAACACTACTACTTCTATTACTATATTACACAATGTGTGGATAATGTGCAGTGGCGGCACCAGACTTCATTTTCTGGGGGGGCAAATGGTAGGGCGGGGGAAAAGTGAAATTTTGGGGGGAAGTAAAAAAAAAAAAAAAAAAAAGGGGGGGGGAGCCCATGTGCAGGCACCAAAGATCGCGCTGTCCTGTTATACAGTAGAAAGTTTGAATTGGTGTGTGTGTGTGTGTGTGTGTGTGCGTGTGCATGCATGTACATGTGCATGTGTGGGTACATGCACTTGTTTTGCAATATTACCAATTCCTTAGGAGTGAAACTCATGTGTGTATCCAAAATTGATGGGAAAACAAGTGTATAGAGAGAGAAAAGAACTTGCATACAACTTACATTGCTTTATGACACACGACGCACAACCACCTCTTCCCCGTAGGTGTAAAGACCTGGCACTTGGGGCACACATTGTGCTTGCATTTGGGGCACTGGTTACCACTAGAGAACAGTCCAAACTCCTCGTGACAACGGGCACAGCCGTTTGGATTGCTTTTCTCGTCATCTGTGTTGACGGCGGCCTTCTTCCGCAGCTCGTGAAGTTCTGTCTTGAGTTTTCTGTGAGAATGAAGGAGAGAAAAATTACAAAAAATTACTATTGCATCAATGCAGAATTACTAGTATGTAATATAGTGCAAGCATTCACATATTGAAAACATATGAAAAATACTAATAAAATCCACCAATTCAGTACAATACTGTTGCCAATAATGCGAGATAATTTTCTAATTTAAACAAATTGCCATTAACCTTAACACAACCAAAATCCTTCACTAAAGCTCACTGGGGTGAGGCTAGAAAAAAGCAACAAGTCCAAAAATATTCGATGACATCATCGTACGAGTTACGAGGGCTGAGGCTAGAAAAATGCTCTACATCAAAAAATATGCAATGACATCATCGTATGAGAGCTGAGGCTAGAAAAATGCACTAAGTTCAAAAATATGAGACAACGTCATCGTATGAAGACACATGGCCATGAAATCGCTGGCCGGGCCAGTGACACCCTCGTGGCTTGCCATCCCTGGTCATGGGACTGAGGTGCTGAGGGTCTGGTTCAAATCATACTCAAGATGTCCAATCTGATTTACCTTCTAACTCTCTACCCCTTCCCTTCTTCCAGGGAGATCAGTGTTAGGGTTAATCAACTTTTAACACAAGGCAAATACATGAGATTAATTAAATTCTCAATATATTAATTGCCAACAAAACTTGGAAGTTGTGCAATCATAAAAATCTCAAGCTGCAAATTTATCTTAATTTGCAGTTTTTGTAAGGGCAAACTTGCTAATTTCTGTGATATGGAAAATATTGAAAACTGGGTTCAGCTTGTCACAACTATGTTTTAGTTAGCAGATGAAACGTGAGTAAAACTAAACAAAATTATAGATTACAAAAATTGTAGACAGAACATGCAAAACAACATTCGCCTCCACAACCAAAATAATAAGAAATTAAATCAGCTTGAATCCAACAATTGAATTTGTTTAAAGCAGACAGTCACACTTTTGTTTGAATCAATCTGAAAGCGGCAATTTGTGCCATTTCATTTGACATCCATGGAACATTAGGGCAAATACTCCATATTTATGAAGCTATGAGTTATACGATGGACTGTCTATTGCAAATCCCATTACAGACAGCCCATCATACAAAATCTCCAAATTTGCATAACTTAGCATAAATTAATATTTAAATCCTTTATTATACTAAATTAAAAAAATACAAAGGAGGAATGTTTGGGGGAATGAAATTTCTCCCTACCACCATAGTTAGCGCATATGAAAGGTCAATTTTCCACCAAATGTAGTGAATATGAAAGTAATATACTCCCCGCCTAAAAAATCTGAACGATATAAATTACTGTATTAAAAAGGTATGTAGGTGAATTATAATAATAAATGCCAGGAGCGTTGTTCGCGTAATGCGTTTGCTTATTGACCTGTGTCCGTAATGCATTGATAACGAAGCATGATGTGGAAGTTTGAGAGATTTATCCAGTTGGCTTGGCGCGTTCATTTGAAAGCAAGTTTGAGTACGTTGATGGCCATTTCAACATCGCTCGGATTTTTTAGGCGGGGAGTATAATAATAACTAGGCGATTAACCAGGTTTTGACCCGATGAACTTGTGGTGACCCCGCACACTAAATTTCATATCCATACACCAACATTTACCCATTTGACCTCATTTGACCTTAAATGACCCCTGATGGCCTTTGATCCACTAACCAAATACAAACTCGGTCTGGTGGTCAAGGGGCACCACCAGGAGTCTATAATAATGGGAGAGGAAACTCACCCCGTCTGGGTGAGGGCTCGGTCCACCTGTCCCTCAATGTTGAGGGCAGTGTTCAAATGTTAGTGGACTTGATGAGAACCCGATAAGAGTGGTCCAAATTGTAACATTTACATGTTCAATGATGCTATTAAAGAAGATAACATCTAAATCTAAGATTGTAAGCTATGCTTATCTGATAAGTTTTGTTTTCTCTTTCTTTTTTCCTATTTTTAAGATGATGATTTTTTGGATATAACTTTCCGTATGTGTTACAATCACAAGCAATCTTGTAGGACTTTCACTAGTCTATCTAAGTCATTATCATAACCATGCTATCCCCATACTGCACGGGGGGCGCTATAACAGTGGTTCCATGGCTTTGTACGTGCTAAATATTAAGAGTTTCACAGGCCCTTGCACCCACCAGCCAAGTTTCAGGAATGTGAGACCCTCGGGTCCGAGAAATAGACGCAGTCAGTCAGTCTGTCTGGCTAATATATAGACAATTCCATACTACTATCTAAGACGATAGCACAACATATTGCCCAGAAATGGAACACACATTCTCTGTGATCCATTAGCATACCACCACATTGACATTCTGTAAACACTACAAACTTTACATCAATACAGGAGAGTTACGCATATTACTTTTAGCATGCTTTGTTAAATGTCACAATGTTTAGAGGGTTTACATGCCTGTTGGTTCCACCCAACATAACATCCCAGCTTTTATGATTAAACTTCGCGCTAATACAGACCGACCATCATACCAAATCTCAAATTTGCATAATTAGTCATAAATTATATTCAACTCTTATTATACTAACTGAAATAAAGGACCAATACAGAGGAGGATGTTTCGGGGAAAAAAATTCTCCCTAACATCAACAAAAAAAGGTATAGAGTGATGTTTGTCACATGTGTTAAAAATAATAAAAAAAGTAATAATAATAATAATCCTATCTCAGAGACAGCAAATATTGCCCAGACATTGAACACATTCTCTGTGCCAACATTTAGCAGCCCTTCTTACTGTTCTGTAACAGTAATATTCAAATCAATGCACCAGAGGGTTAATTCATGGACTTTTAAGAACCCTTTTAAATGTCACAATGGATTTTAGAGCTTACCTGGTGGTTCCACCCCAAATAACAATCTGGCTTTACTGATTTTAAATGTGTCATTGGCACACATCTACTTCCACATGACAAATTGATACTGTCACAATGGCCTGCAAGTATGATCAGAGAGTGGGGCTTTTAAAGGAATGTTAAAACATTTATACATGCTTGAAAAAACACAGGAAGGACTAGGGTTGGGCAGTATGTAGGATTCTCAAGGTAAGCCTTTTGGGCTGACTATATGGCTATCCACATTTTCCAAAGGTTAGCTCTGATAACATCGATAGCAGTTTGCAAACCAATTTTCAAGATCAAGAGTGCTCAAAAGCTGTCTTCTTTTAAAAAGACACATTCTTTCTTTCACTAGCCTCTGATTCATCCATTGAGATCTAAATTGGAAATTTCTTTTTTCAACGATTTAAGGTAGAGACTCTCAGTATCATACACAAAAGATGCCAAGTTATGTTATTATTATGAATTAAACCAAGAAATGTCTTTAAAAAAGAACAAATGGAAAAAGCCTTTAATTACACCGCAGAGTGGGTACCGCTCTATTATAACTTATTAAAAAATAACAAATCTTAGTTAAAATAAGCGATGGTATGGGTGTATGGGGTCAAGGTTTCAAGGTAGGCCTGGCTTTAGAAGATTAAAACAACAACCAATATTTTGATTAATCTCACTCAAGAACAAGCAGGTAAGTTCATATTTCCCCTAATTTACTTTTCCTGTGTCAATACTTCAATAGGACGACGGCAAACCCAATTGCTCTGATTAAATTTCACTCTTGACTCTGCAAGTAACCTATCCAAGTCTGTGACAATTTCAGGGAGCCATGTTCAGATGGTTTTTCCCACAAAACCTCAGGGATTTGAAACTCCGGAGGTGAAAATTAAATCCAATTATTTACGTCACTCCCAAAGTTTGTGTTATACACGATGCTAGACTCTGAAATCATCACCCTAACCATTCTCATGTATAGCGGCTGTGGGCATTTCGAACATGATATTCAAAACACAGGAATTGGTCAACAAAGTGGACCTTGCGAGGTCACCTCCGCTCACTATCCCCTAAGCTGTCCACATGGCATAACACTCCAAAACACTCCGGAGTGTTATCAGAGTTTGAGTTTCACCCCCAAGTTTTTAGGGAAATAAAACCCCACTAGACCCTCGATAACACTCTGGAGTTAAAACTCTGAATGCGCCCACATGGTCAAAAACCCAATCGACACTCCAGAGTTTTAGCCTTTGTGTGGACACGCCTATAGATGGTGATACCCATAAATGATCGCCTCAGCAGGAAGAAGCAATAACACTTGATTAATGTCAAGATGGCAGATAACCACAAAACCTGGCCACACAATGTTTTTTGATGGTTTCTATCTCTTCAAGACCTACTGATTCAGATCTGCCTGATGCCATGCAGCACCCTTGAGCATTTTGAAATATCCAAGATGGCCGCCAAGATGGTCGACACGACACATAGAAGGCCATATCTCAGTTCCCTGGGCTACTATAAAGCCGGTCTTGGTGGCTTTGGCTAGGTTTTAGGGGTCAAGGAAGTATTTTCTGTCATTATCTAACATCTCAAATCCTTCTTTACATCCAAGATGGCCACCAACTTGGCCGACATAATGCCCACCACAACATACAAATAGTTATATCTCAGCTTCTGTAGCATTTATGAGACTGTTTTTTGTGGTTTTGAGTAGGTTTTAAGGGGCAAAGACACCCTTTGACATTAAACCCTTCTGTTTGTATGGAAATTTTTTAAAAAAGTTGCTGAAATGTCTAATCCAACATGGCCGCTGATCACACTACTAGAATAACATATAATATGAATATCGGGTAATTGTCTATAGGACTTGTAAAGTGGCCAATAAGAGAACATGCTCACTAGCTGTGTTCTCACTGTAAATTTAAACCTACTCATCTGAGTGTGTGATTGAAGGAGCTACACATCGTCAGCCACCTAGTTTGTCCATCTATTTTGGCATTTACCTATCATATTACACTCGCAAAAAATAGTGCAAGCCAGCTGGGCTGAAGAACATCTGCATTTTGCTATAGAACATGGAGGATCAGCTGTACAACCACAGTGAATCACTTTATGTACTCTCTTAAAACGAAAGAGTGAAAAACCACTCTAAAAGAGTGAAATCTCACTCCAAAAAAGAGCCAGCTGAGTGACGCATCTTTTAGAGTGAGATTCACTCAAAATAAAGAGTGAACAAAATAACTCTAAGGAAAGAGTGAACTGATAACTCCTTTTTAGAGTGAACTAGTTGTGATTCTTTGTGAATTTTGTTTGTTTAGTGAGTATATTGTATGTGTAGGTCATAATTCATAGCATCGTGACATGAATGAATATTGTGCCGCATCATTGGCATGATTCAGTGAGACATGCATGATTGTGGCATGCATGACATGTATGATCATGACATGCATGCCCGTGACATGCACGATTGTGCATTTCGTACATGTGTAAGCCTAGCCTGGCGCAGACTACCGTATGTACGAGTGATAATACAGTAAATAACATTTAATGCTTCTCCACACTTTGTCTGTAAATGCTATGAACTGTGACTGACGCATACAATATACTCACCCGTGAAGATATCTATGATTTCTTCACTAATTTCAACTTCGTTCAACCGTTTGCTGACGGTCTCACTTAACTCGTCCACCATGTTGTTCGAAAATAATCACACGATTTGCGGCGTTTCTGATTGGCTAATAGTTCACTCCGAAAAAGAGTGAGCATTTTCTCACTCTTTTAGAGCTAAAATCCGGTCGATAAGAGTTCTGAGTGGGCTTCACTCC
>JAMKCH010010943.1:0-46547 GCA_023653785.1 Ophioderma brevispina
CTCAAGCTGGTGCCACGTGGACCTGTGCTGCTCTAATCCATGTCATGCCTACAAAACTCACAATTTCATCTCTCCAACTTGTTCTTTTGCCTAAGCCTACCCCTACTTCGTGAATCTGTCATTGATCGCCATTCTGTGCAACGTTTTGTCCATCTATTATCATTTGATCGTGCTGTGTCCTGCCCATCACCATTTTTTATTTTTGATGATACGTTTAATGATGTCTTGAACTTTGGTCTACTCTTTTATCTATCTGCACATCTTCCTAGTAACACCACTTGCACTCAACTAGCCAAGAGTTTTGGTAAGCTACATGTACTCACCTTTTTCCCAACTGGAGCGGGATGCTCGCCAGAGGACGATGACTTCCCAGAAGTCTGTGCACTTGTTTTGGCCGAGGATTTCTCTCTGCCACCACTACCTCGTGGATTTCCTCGCGTGGAGCCCATCGAGGACATCATATACAGTATATACAAAACAATGTATGTACAAATTCTGAAACAAATAAAGACAAAATCATTTCAGTATTGTAGATTAAATAGATTTTTAAATGGAAAGGCTTAGATCCAATCCACCTTTACCGTAGACGAATTCGGCAACATTAACAGAATAACCCCCCCAAGGGTGCCGACTTTAAGTGTTGGCAGAATATGACTAAATTCATTCCCAAGCTTGCCTCTGATTGGCCACGAAGGCAATCATCTGTTCCCCGATCACCGTTGTGATCGTGTGACCACGCATCTTGTACATATAGGCTCTGCCTTAATACAATTAGGAAGTATGCACTCTTTAAAGGTTTTCTGTTGCCGAGTATACCATTGCCATGGCATTGGCACTGTTGGGCTGTCATACCTAGCTAAGGATGTTCACATAAACACACTATACTTGAAATCTAAGAACGTCTAAGAACAAGGGGTGTACGTTTGAATCGTGAACTATCCTTAAAAAGGCTTAAATTCACCAGGTTTTATGGGGTCAAAGTTCCGTAAGCACAAAGACCATTTTGTGGAGAAATTACAACCTTCCCATACAATAAAGAATAGGAGATCAGTTGAGGTCAAATACAAAAGTACATTGTGCATGTATGTGTTGTGTGTAACAACTGCACACACAAGATTTTGAAGCATTTTGGCACAAAGTTTTTGTCTGTAACTCAGCTCATTTACTACATACTTGATTGAACCCTCATTTAAAAGAGAAGTTATTTTCTTTTCCCTACCACTTTGATGAGAGCAACATTTGAAATTCCCCAAATTAACTTATTCTCACGGTCGCAGTCGTGTCATAAACAGGCTATTCCTTACCCTCCCTCTGAATACTGGAGTGAAAGATACTAATATGTTGAATAGGAAAGTTCAAATATATCTGAACAGCAGCCTAATCCTTTTACTAATCAATCCCGACTTCTTAATGTTGTGCATTTTGATATTCTCTCAATCACCTTTCAAGAAAATTTTAATCCATCACGTCAAAGCTGAAAGAATTTTCAGAGTAGAATTTCTCCATATACTCCAATGCAAAGTTTCAGTCCAGATTTGGGGAGTAAGTGCAATAACTGGAGCAAATACCCGGATGTGCGACCGACAGAATTTTATGAAATGTTGATTTAAACCAAGTTGCGTCAAAATCCCTCTGCTATCGCTGAGCCTGGCCCTGGTGTACATGTCTTTAAATTTGTGCACAGCATGCAAATGAATAATGTACCATTTTGACAGGAATGCAAACTTCACGAGCTACATCTGAAAACAGTCATGACAGTGAAATGTGCCAATGCAACTTGCAAGGCCCAGGATTTTGACAGCAAGTGGAATTTTCACATTTCTTGCAGGCAGCATGTCATGTGCTAAATTAATAATTGTAACTTATGGCATCATCTTTTAAAATTTGGCCATAACCTTTGGTGCCATGATAGATAGTCTATGATAACAGCAGCCATAAAAAAGTTAAGACTATCTAGTCATGATCATCAGGACTAATAACAACCTCAGCATCCTTAAAATCCATCAATTCATGATTTTCAGCAAGCAACTTGCAAGTTTTGAAATGAGTTCATGAGTTTTATTTCACTCGATGATGGCACAATACTGAACTTCTGTTCTGAAGTAGACCAGGCGCGGATTTTTAGGGAGGGGAGCGCGCGCCCCCTCCGGTGGTAATTCTGCAAAAGCAGCCCATTTTTGACCAAGTTTCGCTTTCAGCCTTCATGTGCTGCAGCCCCCGCATGCCCGCGTAATTTGAAGTTTTTCAAATCCTGGATCGCCCCTGTCTGTAGGCTGTACTGTAACAGTCCAAAATAATAATGCTCACAAAAAGACGGCCTTGTTTGAATGCAGTTTAACTTTCGAGTTCTAAGGTATCCCCATTTTTAAGAATTTAGACCAAACCAACTCGCATTTGCTTGGTTTACCGAATCCGACAGCTGACTGCCGACTGGCACTGGCAGTGCATACATGTACATGTATGTGGAACGAACGGCTGGGTAGTGTAGTTTCAGTTTGCCCTTTTCACTAACCAGTTTTCGCTTGCGTTTGCAATCAAATTCGATCCTGTTTCACAAAATATCTACATTTTAACAATTAAAAAATCCTGATGCATCACGATTTTCACAAATAACAAACACATTATGATCAAGAGAAAAGGGGGCATGGCAGTAAAGTCGACATGCGGCATTACGATTTTGCACGCACCATGAACAAAAACATTGCAATCATATTGCATACACATGAACATGTGACGCCATGCTGAAATCAACAGAATTTTCCAGAATTCTCACGATTAAGAATCCCGATTTCTTCCATATTTGCACAGTTTAATCTTCTAATGCTAAGAGAATATTTAGTTTATTCATTTAAATATTGTGTTAATGCAATAATAGTTAGTGAAAACTAATTAAAATGTATGACTAGTCCAGTTCCCTGCTCTTCGGAGTTCACAAAGCCGCAATCACGTGACCTAAGGCAAAAAATTCGCGCTGCCATACTTCCGGGGAGTACGTCATTTTCTTTATCGGGGGTTCTCTTGACTGAGAAATTGGTCTCTTAAAATTGGTGCTGAAATAGAAAACTGAGAATATTTCCTCGAAAACTGTTGCTGAAAAGAAAAGGAAAGAAATTCAACTGGCCATGGACTTTCATTAATGACATATTGGTGATATAAAACACCCTAAACTTTAATCCAATATCTGACATCATATTTAGACTGAGCGCCCCCGATGATTGGGATCCCCGGAGTGATTAATTAATATTTTTAGCGTTTTAAATTTTTACGCCAAATTTTAAATGTCCATCTCACAATAGATGTACACGTAATTTTCGTATTGGTGTCACATAAGCTTCAAGGGCACGATTTTATTGCCGCGTGGAGGCAAAATAAACCAATTCCAATCTCCAGGTAACGAGTGAAACACAGGCACGGCTTCAGATGCGGATATGTTGCAGCAACAATTATGTATGGGCCGTATCCCCGTATTTGCGCTCAAAAGAGAACAAAATGCCTTTTGCGCTAACATAATTGAAATAATAAAAGGCAAACTCACATTTGTTTTAGCAGAACCCTTTATTCTTTTAATGAGCCTAGTCACAGAGCTTCATTTTTTAAAATCTATCAAATTGGATTGGAATTCAATTCAACGGTTTAGTCCTTTTTTCTTCTTCTTCTTTTCTTTTTCTTTTTTTTTTTTTTTTTTTTTTTTTTTTTGTTTGTTTGTTTTTTTTTTTTTTCTGAAGCCAAAAGCAACTTCAGTTGCTTAGTGAATCCATTAATAGTATGTCTTTTGCCCGGGTTGTTGACAAATTAAGTTTAAAAAAACACAATCATGATACTCATTGAAACAAAAGCAACGACTGCATAACAACAAAAACAAAATGTTTAGAAAACACATGTGTATTTCTAAACATTTACAACAACAAAAACTTAGGTTATCCACTGCAGACAATCCTGAGCTGTATTTTTTTGCCGATTTAAAACAGCTATTTGACCATTTAAAGTCACAAAAACCACATGGTCTTAACGGCGGGAATTTAAGCACATTTCACGCTGTCAGGCGCAAGGCGCAGCATCGCGTCGCGTGGTAAATTTTTCCTGCGTAATGAAGCGTGCGAGTGTTTTAATGTACTTTTACGCGAGCGCATCTTGGAAAAACGAAAAATAATATTTGAAAATGTAAACAAAGCGCTAAATTAGACCAGATGAAATTTCAATTTCTTCTGATTTCTGGAGTTAGAGACAAAAAGATGTTTGATTCAATAGTGCATAAAGATGTATTTTCATCACTTGCACAACATACTCAATTTTGAAGTTCAAAGATAAAGTTATTTGGGGAAGAGACGGCTTGAAATGGCGTGAAAAGTCACTTTTTTTTACTAAAACACGGATTTTCTCAATGTTCAATTTTCGCAAAATTTGGCAAATTTTCAGACAAGATAACTCCAAAAATACCGAAGCAAAAGGTAAGGTTTAACGTTCATACGATAGCAATCGTCTTCTCTAGGAAAGGAGGAAAGGTTTTCTCAATTTTTCATTTTTCGATTTCTAACTAAAGATATTCTCCAATATATACTTAAATTTTGGAAAAGAAAAGTAAAAATCACACTTTTTTTACTTTTTTCCTTATATATTTCGGAAACGGTAAGCTCTATTTTAAAAAAATGAAAAAACCGTCCCCAGACAAATTTGTCTTGTTTCTAAAAAATAACATAAGAAATCATGACAATTCAATTGTTTTTGTTATGCTGTCTGAAAATTTTGGGGCAAAATCATGTTTTTTTAGTATTTTTCTCAAAATACGGAAAGTTTTACATTAATCCGATGACACCATCGGGTTCATCCTACATAACAATAATCAAATATTTGCAAAGTTACAAACCAAAATAGGTACTCAGAAACACAGGGTTGACACTGTCCTTAACTCTTAGTCCAAGATTAAGCCCTATACTACGGTAAGGATTTTCAAGGTTTTCCTTTGTTTTTTAATAAAATATTAAGGTATGAAACAACTTAATAGGTAAGACATTTCAAGAGTAAAAAAACTAAGGAGGAAAGAAACAACATTTCGTTTAGGTTATTCATACTCAAACCACTTTCGACAAGTTGCGAAAACAAACCAACTAATAAAGCTTTATTACTAGCGGGAGGCCCGCGCTTTGCGCGGGCTCCCGCTATTTGAGTGAACGGGGGCGATAACTGAAACTAAAGGGCGATCACTGAAGAAGTGACACGGCGGCGAGGACTAACTGTGCAACTGCAACCAACCCCGTATCCCTGAACTTTTAGGACTCCCCGAGTCGCAAATGTGTATTGTAAACTCAAATTCCGTACCTATCCTATCTATAGCTCATGTTTTTACCGATTCCTAAGGAACGGCAGCTGAATATTTAATCACGTAGAACTAACTTTCGGGCGTATAATTTATTTTTCTCGTATTTTTTTTAATAATAAAACTTCAGTGATACTTTTTCTCAAAAGTACTCCCCGGCTAGTTCCCGATTTTCCACATATTTTTTTCCTCATTAACTCCTCACTCCCATTAAATACTTGATTTTAAACACTGATTTTAATATACTACCAAATGGATATTATACCAAATGGCCATTATAGACCAAATGGGTATTAGACGAAATAAATATTAGACTAGCTGAATATTAGACCAATGGATATTAGACCAAATGAATATTAGACCAGATGGATGTTAGACCAGATGGATATTAATGGGTATTAGACCAGATGGATATTTAGACCAGTTGGATACTAGACCAAATAGAATATTAGACCATAGGGTATTAGACCAATTGGTATTAGATATGAAATTCTTTTGTGAAGTCTTTCAAAGTCTATATAGGACTGGTGCACATGTAAAAGGAGACAGACCGGGCTCCATAGACGACAACGGAATGAAGCGTGAAACTAATGTTGCGTAAAGAGCATGAAGTGAACCGAATCGAGTGCCCTATACTTTACTGCTGTATAGATGGACTATGAGTCCAGCGGACTATAAAAACTTCTACAGCGGAATCCGTATCTACCAGAAAGACGTTAACTACGTATACAAAAAAGCCGTGCATTCTCCTTGTTGAGAACGTCTGGCATATGTCGTTAAAGGTACCGTCCTTCGTTATAACATTCAGTTGTTGATCTAAATAAATCCGACTCTACTCGTTTAAGGTATAAAGTGGCAGTTGAATTTTGAATAAAGGCCGAAAGGATTTTTTAAAGATTGTTGGGAGCCTCTCGTTCATTATCAATTGAGTTTTTTCAGTTTGTTTGATCTTCGTCGCCGACCAACTTGTTTAATATGAATTCGAGTTTGCCCCTTGTCTTGACCTGATGTAGTGGGAAGGATAGGGGTGCGATGATTCGCTCCGCCAACCAAATGCGTTTGTGGTAGCGTGGCAATAGTTGACTTTTGAGAATTAAAAACACCCAGGGTAAGTGTATAGGGGAGAACCCCTGCGTTTGTAACTTGTTCGGAGGAGGCAAAGGAAGAGGGTGTCAGACAGTTTTCTGGGTAGCTCTTTTGCTCTAATGATGTCATTTACCTACATTACATGACCAACGTAACATGACTCTACAGGGAATGTCTATTTGTCGACAGCTTAATGTCGACAACCCCTACTGTTTATTGACATATGACGACAACCTGTCGACGAACAACGGACCTGTGTCGACGACTTGTCGACAAATTTTTGATGTCGACAAATTTTTGATGTCGACGGACCTTCTGCTGATAAATCATATAACATGTTCATAAATAAATTCACTCTCCTTTATGATGAGCATTTCCCTAAAATTAAAAAGAAAATAAACAAACGTAAAGAAAGCAAACCTTGGATTACTGCGGGAATAATTAAATCAATTAAAACTAGAAACAAACTATACATAAAATTTATAAAGCATCCCAATGATATTAACAAAAATAACTATAATAAATATAGAAATAAATTAACTAGCTTAATCAAGACTTCTCGAAAAAATACTACTCCAATAAATTTAACATCTACAAATTCAACATAAAAGCACATGGCAAACAATCAACAATGTCATCGGCAAAAACTCCAAATCTAAGGCTCCTTCCTACTTTCTGGATTGCTCTATCAAGTTTTCTGACCCAGAACTCATCTCCAACAAGTTCAACTCCTTTTTCGCCAATGTTGGTCCTGAACTTGCCTCTAAGATCCAGTCCTCTTCTCTATTTTCTGACTTTCTTGATGATCCCCATTCCAACTCCATCTTCTTCAATCCCATAGATAAACCCCTTACCTACATATTTAACCTTTCCTTGTCAATTGGTATCTTCCTCCAAGTTGCGAAAGTCTTCAAAAAGGATGATCCCCATGTCTTCTCCAATTACCGCCCTATATCTCTTCTTCCATGTTTTTCCAAAATCCTTGAGCGCCTTAACTATAACAGGCTTGATAATTTTCTCACCCGCTTCCACATTCTTCATGACAGCCAATATGGCTTTCGCAAACAACACTCAACAGACCTTGCTCTTCTGGATATCTATAACAACATCTCTTCTTCCCTTGCGCTCAACTATCACACTATTGGTATATTCCTCGATTTATCCAAAGCCTTCGACACGATTGATCATGATATTCTATATACTTGCCAAACTCCACCACTATGGTATTCGTGGTCTTCCCTTAGATCTTCTCTCCAGTTATCTATCCAATAGATTCCAATTCACTTATTTTGGTTCACACACTTCTGATCTTCTCCCAGTTTCCTGTGGTGTACCTCAAGGTTCTATAATGGGTCCCTTGCTTTTTCTGCTCTATGTCAATGATATTCCTTCTTCTTCCAAACACTTCTCCTTGTATTATTTTCCGATGACACCAACATATTTCTATCACACAAAAATCTTAACACACTCTCAAACATATTTAACAAAGAGTTAATAAATGTATCACACTGGTTTAAAGCCAACAAACTTCCGCTTAAGGGCCCATCAACAGTAACGAATGTATGTAATCTTGCATAGACTTCCAATGTAAAATGGTGTTACAGCTGATCAGATGTAACTCTACCATGCTTTGTTGGATTTTCATGAAACTTCACCAGTTGGTACTCCAGTAAATTTCACATTGACCAATAGAGCCGTTTGTAATTATTCGGTTGCCATGGCAATGACCGCAGCCAATCAGAAAACAGTAGGCTATAATTTAAAAAGTATAAAAGATATAAAAAAATGGTTCTATTGATTGATAGAATGTATACTCAAGATAATCTATGCAAATTTTGGTACAAATCAAAGGTTGCATTGAGGAGTGATGTTCATTCACCTGTAACACTGTTTTACATTGGAAGTCTATGGAAGATTACATACATTCTTTACTGTTGATGGGCCCTTAATAGCTCTTAATGTATCCAAAACTAACTATATTCACTTCACAAAGAAAAAACATGACACACCACCAACCAAAATCATAATTGACAAACAATATTAATTGGACCAAAATCATTCCTGGAAATATCAGATCTCAAAAACTACAATCAAATTCTAAGAACGGCGGAATTCTTAGAAAATCCCAACACCTTTCCAAAAACAATTTTATTCTCTTATTACAACACACTATATACTCCGTACATATTCTTACAGTAAATAGCTGGGGCAAAAATTTAAAGACATAACATTGATTAATAACCATGTTCATGGACTTCTCCATATTCGAATAATTGGACAATAATTCAAACTCAAACACACGAGCCATCCGGCTCATTGATAAACACGAATACACATCTCGTATTAAACCAATGTTCCACAATCTAAAAACTCATTAGCATTTGTGATTTAAACTACAAACAGCATTTTCATGTATCGTTATACCTCAAACACCCTCCTAAACACATTTTCAAAACTATTTTCAAACATAGTGATATACAACATTATAACACCAGAAATGCAACAAATATATCACAACAAAACCCTCCTCAAACCTAATTAAGTATCAGTTAAATACTCTGGTCCCAAAATAGACCCGTATTTTTATATGACGTCAGCCACCAGACATGTTGTGGGACAAGATGCATACATTCAGGAATACAATACATTAAGTGTCAATCATCCAGTTTAGCGATTTGCACAAGGGGGGATGAAGCCCATTCAAAACCAATAGTCCGTGCTGGGCGCCTGACATTTGAATATTGCCCGGGAGTAATTATTTAGTTTGGGTGCTGTATACACACCATAATGTCAATTCGATACAAACATCCGGCAAAATATCAGTTGTTGGATGTGGGGTGCTATGGGGTGGTTAAATTTTGTCCTCCCATGGCCACACAACGAATGAAAATGAAACGTCAGTCGTCTTTGATTTAAATAAACCGCATCAATGAATACATCTTTTCACCTAAGCGCGCATTGCATATGAGAAAAAAGCGTATCTGAGCACAATGATCCGGTGCACTATTATTACACACCTGGCCACCTCTAACAAATTAGCATCAGTGCATCACTACCGATTAGTGTAATAGCCCAAAGCGGCCACCCACAGTATGTGGAAGAGCGGAGGGGCTGGCAGCCATGCTGTCTATTGTTGGTACTATTGTTTCTTTGTGGTCGACAAAACATGCGAGACGATGATTTCTAAAGATGACGTAACGTTTGCCTCTCTATCTATATAGAACTCTTTGGATTGCACAGGGATCATTGTGATGTATTGTAGTACTGGAATGCGTCTATCTTGTCCAACAACATGGCGGCATGAATACGTCTATATGGAAACACAGCTTAGTAAAAGTATCATAAACTCTAAAACCATTAATGCTTTTTTAAATTTAATCTAAAAACACAACTAATTTATATGAAATTATTTAAATTAGAACTTTTTGATCATCGGATGGGAACTTATTAACCATCAGTCATAAAACTGTCATCTTTTGTTTTTCCCTCAATTTCTATAGTTGACAACTCAATAATCCCAATACCTTTTTTATCCTTCTCTTTCATCATTTTCTTTATTGGTTCGCACGTTCACCATGATCTTTTGCCCCGGATCTGTTAAAACAATAAATTGTCAATGTCCTAGTCCTGTATCGTACTGTTCTGTCCTGTCTTGTCTTGTCTGCCAGTACGTAGTGAAATATTTAATCTTAAAATATTATTTTTAGGTGGGGTCATGCTCAAAGTCCATCAGACTTCTTATTATGGCCTCTCCGGAACTTCTTGATATCATACCCATAATTATTTTTTCCTGTAAATATGTCATATTATCTATCTGTAATAATTGTTCATTAGTAATGTATTGGCTGCTGATTAATGTAATAAAACACTAATTTGCATTGAATGACCTGTGTCGACGACTGTCACGATATTTTGATGGCACACACTTTTCTCTTTATACACACACAGATGACTCGTGCCCAATTCGGCACCAATCCCCACAAATTTCTGTCTTACACTTAAATATGTATCAGTACAATTTTACTCTCTTGCGGCACAATCTTGGCCACTAGATATCGTGTTTACAGTCTCTCTGACAAGATAGTTTGAGAAGAAACATCTGCTTTTCAAAATTACTCATTGACTTTACAAGCAATTAAAATCCAGGGGCCTGGAAAAAATTAATCGAGAACAAAAGGCTTGTCAGATTCGTTTTGACAATAGCCAAAAGGGCCCTAGAATTACTCGTCTATGAGATAGGATTGAAAAAAATGTGTGAGTTTACCCACCTATATATTTTGATGTTCGGGATGCTCTATGAGATTTGGTCCGAAATTATGCTCCAAGAGCATATGTCCTGGAGCAGAAGTAATCTGGAGAAATATTCTAAGTCAAATTGAATTCAGATGCTCCAGGAGTATGGCAAATATGGCCTGGAGCATAAATTTCGCGGCCAAAAATTCTCACAGCCTGAGCGTTCTGGTCAGCTGGCTTTGCCTCCAACATGAAAACGAAACTGTTTTAAAATCGCCATCATATTAGACATCAAAGAACTGGGAAATGTGAAAAATTTACAGTGAATTTACTTAAAGTATTGAAGCAAACCTTTAAAAAATCAGGATTTCATGATTATTCGATGTCGGACTGTTAACCAAAAAGTAGTGAACCGGCAAAAAGATATTATATGAAAATTTAAACTGTGGTGGTTTTTGACAATATACTAATTAGGTGTGGGACCATAATTTGGATAAGAAAATTAAACAAAGCGCGCAGTTTAATCGATTCCGTCTAGTCTTATTTGATGGTGAACCTAAAAAAGAATCTTATATGTATCATAAAATTAAGTGTACGGTTTGCCTTTAATTTTATTGTCGGAGTAATTTCATCTGATAATTTGTTAAAGGTTATCTCTAATATATATTTGAATTGAGATAGCTCAAAAAATATTGGAGCACTATCCAAACTCATAATGATATTTCCACATGTGTATCAAATTACATTATGCCATTACTTGAGTAAGAACACAATGAATTTATCAAGTTTGTCAAATTATAATTCAAGTTGATGGAACTTCAAATTACCTTCGACTTCGAAGGGGGGCTGGCTACCAACACCTTAAGTTTTTCGCTTTGCTTAAAAACCCATTTCTTTTTATTTTCTACCATGCAGAGCTATGGTCCGCCTCTTTCCATTGACACTAAAATGAGTAGTACCAGCAGTGCCTATTAGAATAACGCCAGAATGACGTTTATAAAGTTCACATGTCCAGCAAAACTGTCAATTGCCACATAGTCACAGTGAGGGGGAAAGTTCATTTCTTGCGCAAAAAAAGTTTGGAATATCGGATTTTCACGCCGGTTTTTGGATGTTACATGCATGTGTAATGACTAGTTTAAATAGGGACGAGCTTGGTTAGTGGTTAGGGTGCCTTGCCTGTGGCGCAAATATACCAAAAAAAAATCCCGGGTTCGAATCCCGGTTGGGGTCACTTGCCTGGGATTTACTCGGGTGCGCAATTCTGGATTAATCTTGTATACGAGCTAGCTAGTGATTAAATACAGCATACGCTCTCCTCCATGGTTAACTTGGAATAGGGCAAATGAATCATGAAAAGCATCCCGTCTCGGAGAGGGGACGTGACGTTAAGCCGTCGGTCACAACTGTACATGTAATCGCAGTCAGGTCGAATAAGAGTCGGGTTGAAAACCCCTGAATGGTTCCCATCCGCCCAGTCCAAAAAACGCGGGGGCCCCACCATGTTAAGGAGCGTCCGTATCATAAGTACACGCGGCACCGGGATAAGCTTACACAAGTTGAATTAAATCATGACCACCACCACAAGCCATTACGAATGACTTGTGGGACACCCGCTAAGAAGAAAGAAGACTAGTTTAAATACTTAGAGCGTTTTAGTACTACAATAATGGTGTTTGAGTCCAATAAATTGCGAAAATAACAGTGTTCCACGTAGGCAGTAAGTCATACTTTCCCCCATCAACTTATGACGTATAGTGTGAACCATAAGGGAATATTGTATTATTGATGCCACTGGAAAGGAAGAAACTCTAAGAATCATTTGCGTATCAAATTTATAGGAATCGGATGTACACAAGAAAATCACAGGAGGTGGCATCCCGGGAGTTTTATTACAAAATAGGTCTAATTGCAGGTATATAGACTGAGGGGAGTTAAGCCGTCGGTCCCGTATGTAAATAGCAGCCAGTGTCGAATAAGAGTAGGGTGAAAAACCCCTGACTGTTCCCACTCCGCCCCAGCTTCAAAAGTGGGCCTGACTTTGAAAGGTACATTGAACATGATGGTATAGGCCTATCACATTTTGATCTTTTTCCCCCTTCTATTCCTTTTTCCCTGTACCAAGGTTGGTGGAGGGGAAGAAAACATACAGATATTAACCACCAAATCCACCACTTAAAAAATTACAATACATTGGATGACATGTAGGTGGAATATGAAATTTATCAACCCCGGTACGGGTTTTTTAAAAAGATAACAACACAAAACACGTGACAAAGACAGGACACACAAATTCTCACATCCTTCCGCACCACTCTCCATTGAACACCACACAACTCACACCCATAGAACCAGCTGCCAAGGTGCAATGGTAATTTGAATAAAGAAGTGAACAAAAAAAATCAAGAGGCTTCAAGATCAAGGGTCCATTTTTTTAAAGTGTTGTCTAAGTTTCCCTTTACCTTCAGCAATTTTATACTCGGTATTCCTCTTAATTTTAAAAAAATTCAAAAAGGCAACAAAATTGGGATTTGTTTCTGGGAACTTAGACCTATGAATATAAAACTCCAAGCAAAGAAAAAGAAAAGAAATACAGCTATCATGTTCTGAGGAATCTGCGATGCCAAACATTTTTTTCAAAATTTGAAAAATTAAAAGATTCCCCACAAACATTGATTAAAAAACATAAATCATCCCAAAGGTGGGAAACTTTTTCACATTCACAAAAAAGGTGAAGGAATGTTTTAGGAAATTTCTTGGAAAAATAACAATTAGACGAATCAATTCTACCAATTTTATGGAGAAACTGGTTGGTACATATTGCTCTATGAAAAAGTTTAAAATAAAAAGACCGCAATTGGGTTTCAATGGTACATTTAAAATTAGCATTGATAGCTCCATTTCAAATCATCCAGAACATCCAAACAATCAGTCCATTTGTTTTCAACTTCAACAACAGCCTGGTTCCTCAAAAAGGAATAAACATGCTTAGGAACTTTCTTTTCACTTACCAGAGAAGCTGAGATTTTGTTCAAACACATTTTCTTGAATATTTTTGGGGTTCTGATACCAATCTAAATAAACACCATCAGTGAATTATACTTCCTTCTATCACTAATGAGAATGTCAAATTCAACAACCAGATCTTCAAAAGTGTTAACAAAACTAGGGGGTCAAACACCAGCATGACAGTAATTTGTACGTACCATTTTCACCGGCCGAAATTGCCCTACATTTACGGAGATCCGCGAACAAAAAACGGCCCCAAAATGGCCCGAGTAAAAGTAATATACTGTCGCTACGCGACCGATAATTATGACCAAGAAAAAGATCTGAAATATGCTGAATCCCCTTTTCATAGGGTAGAAGAAGATTTTTTTTTATTTCAAACGGACATTTTTATTCCACCAAATTGGATCTTGAAGATGAAAATTTGACCAGCCTATAGTTCTCCTTAAATTTATTTTTATACAATACTTTCAATGAGCTGACAATTATAAAGATTCTTTTGATTTGAAACCAGTAACTCTCTAAATTTCTTAGACTAAAATTAATCTATTGGATTGCTATCAGGGACAAACCCGGGTTTGGATTAAAAAATTAATCAAATCACATTGAAATATAAATGTAATGGGACAACCCGGGTTTGGATTAAAAAATTAATACAATTACATTGAAATATAAATATAATAGATGAAAATGTTTAATATAAACTCCATTTTAATCTAAGAAATTTAGACACGAGGTACCAAATCCTTAATAAGAATAAAATTTGCCCCTTTTAAGAAATTTTAAGAAATTTGCAGGCTTGGGAGCTGAAATCATTTTTGGCTAAAATCAGGCTTTTTTTTTTAACTTTTAAATTTTTTCTGAAAAAGGGACCATGTTAACTGAATTATACTTCAAATGGGGATCTCAGGAACTGCTGGAGAGACACGAAAAAGGGGGCGCTACACGGATGATCAGAAGATGTCCCGATGAGGACGCCTATAATTTCCCGAATGTGCAAAACAAATCGAGCTTTTTGTATGTGCATAATGCTTGTCCATGATAATCACTCGGTGAAATAGCAAGCTCAAATCGAAGTAAGGGCTACCAAAATATAAAAAATCACCACTTTTGTTTTAAAAGTTTCCGAGCATCCGGAATGGCACAGTTATAGTACACAGTAAATGTTCTATTGCATCAAACGAAAAATCCGAATTCATCTCAAAGCATTGGTAAAATTGAGCATTTTAGCTACTATTTAGATCCACATATGACTATAGAACAGTTAACAGCAATGTTGTTTGGTAAAAAAATAAAAAAAAAAAAAACATGTAGGGAGGTGGTATCTTGAATAAGGTGCGGCCTGACTGTTACTCACTGGGCAATTGTATCGGTTAGAGTTTTAATACTAATGGCGCCAATAACGATTCGTAGGCATGGATTCGCAGGCAGCGGAGGGGCCAACAAAAGAAGTGATGTAGGATTTTAACTGGTCTATTTTAATTAATATATAAAAAAAAATTTCGAAAATATCTGAGTCAGGCTTTAAGGGGGGACATGGCGTCAGTTTGCTTTGAGAAGATCAAATTTGCAGTTTTCTAAATTCTGAATGTCTCACAACTTTCAGGAGTATTTTACCTTTTATTTGGTGAAAATCGGAATTCCGTTCAAATGTTATGCCGTGATCGTGAGTGTACCAGATCACAAGTACAGAGAAAGACGATTTCTTAGTTTCGTATGTTTTTCAAGCGATACATTTACTTTGTTTTTCCATGTTTTTCAAGCAGTAATATTTACAGATGTCATTACAAAATTAAATTCATTTTGGGGTTAAAAGTGACATTACAGACTTTGTTTTTTAATTTAAACAATAATAGTATTATTAATCTAGATTGGTAAAAATTTAGAATTAAAGAAAAACAAAATTACTTAATTAATAATTGATTAATTAACAATGTTAAACGCTTTCTGGGACCTTGAATGGCCTATATCTTTTTGCCATTTTTCGAAGGGTTACTGAACTTGCCACCCACCCAGTTTACTCTGCCAAAAAAGGTCTGACCTATTGACTTCAAATTTGGCAGAAAACTTATAGTTGATGTACATATGCTCAACTAGAGAGGATTTGTATAAACCTTTAGGTTTTTGAGTTACATTGCTTTTTGTACTGCCACCAGCAGAAAAAAAATGGCGAGAGAAGTATGAACAGTTGCCATGGCAACACGAAATAATTTTGGTAAACGCTCTCATGGGATCAACAGAATATGGCCCTGTAATTGTTAAATGAAACAAACATGTTTTCCAATAACTTTTACTTTTTGAGATAAATGGGGGGGGGGGCAAAATGTCATTTTGAATTTCTGATTTTCTTCTTCGATGCCTGATGACCGTTGACCCCTGCTAACCTTAGCATACGGACGGGGTCGAGATGAATCCGAGACAATATATTTGAAAAAGGCTCATCAACCGAACATTTTTGGTATCATCACGTGCTTGTATTAAAAGAATCTATGTGCTGTGATTGCATAATAGATATATTTGTATGGAAATGTGACGAAAAGTCCCCCCCTACTAAGGGCCGCAAATACGACCTATTTCCAATGATGTCATACAGTAACCGCCCCCCCCCCCCGGGACTTATGATTAGTCCGTATGGACATGCTATAGGGCCTAACTGTAGAATATTCAGTTCCGAGTTATCCCTCTCTGTTGCTATTTATTAGTACTATAGACTTTTTAGAAAAATACAATATTTAATGGTTTGTCGTCGTTTTTATTTTATATTATGTAGGCCTAATGTAATTTCATCCAGTTGGTGGTAGGGCTTCAGATCAGCAGAAGATTGCAGATGTTAACAACAACATGGCGGCGCCCAAACACACAGGTGAATGACCTTATCCTGGGTGATATCCAATAAATGTTTAAGTGTTTATGATAAAAGATTCTGAATTCCAATTTAATAACGTAAACCATTCCGAATTACCGAAATAATTACGACTAATTGAATTGGCTAAAGATGTATATAAAACACAAAAATGAAGAGCACCATTTATAACCACTCTAGTTTTTTTAATACGAAATAGCCACTGAAGGGAGAATATTTCTAGCAACACCACTCGAAAGATAAAATTAGTTCTTAATTTTTGCAACATTTTAACGTACTCTAATCTCTATGGAATTGATTGATGCTATATTTGCACTCAGGCTACACCTGTCTCCTTTTGGGGAGGATGTATTCTAGTATCATAAACAAGCAGGAAAAATCTGTAGGGTGTGATTTCGGGTGATCTAATATGTTTGAAATTTATTTAGAGTGGGTTTTCTCACGCCGAGGAGGAAGTTTATACTACAAAGTTGAATGATTAGACATCCAAATCATGGCCTCCAAATCCAAAGCAAAAATGATACAGAGTCGACACAGAACCCCAGTTTAGAAGAGGGTCAAGGAGATGATTTGGAAAAAGCGCAAACAATGACGTGGCTTCACAGTTTTCTCTGACGATTCTGATGAAAAATAAGGGGTAAGTTCATAGGGACCAGAGCTGTGATAATCATGTAATAAATGCATAATTATGGGTTTATTGAAGTTTACAATTAGGTCAACAATTCGGCTAAATTAAAAACTCACTGAAATCAGTGAATGTAAGTTAGCCTCGGCTCTACAGCTTCAATAAAACGCCAACAAAACTTACCAATTTGTGTGTAAGCTATGTTACCACTTAATTTAAAAAAAATATTTAATGTATGAAAAGTGATGAATATGATAAAAATATTCACAAATCTCAGAAAGCCAGTATGTGAAAAAAATCTTTTTAAATACCCCTTCTTTCTTGAGATATGGTCCTTCAAACCTTGGCATTCTGTTTGTTAGTTGGTCATCACCATATCACGTCGCGACACGTTACGGTGCCTTGCACGACAAAATGGGCAACACAAACAGGAACATTAGTAGCCCAAGGTCGTAACGCACGTGCTTCATACATGCGGTCGGCAATTTTGCCACCGCACAGTCAATTTGGTTAATTTGTATTTACACACGCTCGCACATTTTTTCGGCCACCACTACCAGCCTGAAAGTGAACATTTTTTAGGTGGAGAAAAAAAAACCTCAAAAAACCTAAAAATCAAAGGCTCAACCGAATCACCCGCACAGTTTTACTTGCTAAAATAAGGTCATAGATAGTATGCCCAAAATTGAGTAATTGTCGTTCTAACACAAAAAATAATTTTTCAGGTAGTATACCTACAAGGAGCTTATTCGAGGCAATTGAATAAACTTGATGTCATTTCTGACCTTTCTGGGCAAATCTTGTGCTGATTGTTGTTAAACCAAGTGAAAACGGGGTCAAATTTTACGCAGATTGAGCAATTTTTATAGACCATGACTTTTGCAGCCGTTTCTCTTCCGTGGTGCACTTGAGCTTCCAAAAATGGCGATCAACAAGTTGAAGGCTGTGACGCACATCGCCTCTCGGCGAAAAGATCATCACCGGTACGCCTATAATACCTCTATCAATGTCAGAAAATGGTGACAGATATTACAACTCTCGAGCGAGTATAATAACACTTCAGAATTTTTTGAGGAAGCAGGAAGAAGTGGAAAAATACTCAGCAAGTGAGGTGGGGGAAGTTGGCTTATTTGTTGTGTCACCAGGATAAAAAAGGTTACACGCGGCAAGTGTAACATAGCTATTTGTGAAGTACTAATTGTGTTTAAAATTATTCCAAAATTAACTAGGTCATCTTAAAGCCACAATCCCTCTTTCCAATAGGTAATTTTATTTATTCATGGCAAGTCAACAGATGGTTTTGCAAAGGGGAAAAAGTCAGCTTGGGACCAAGTTTCAATGAAAATCCCATTCACTTACATGACTAAAGTGAAGTGAGAAGAGAGGGAAAAGTGAATACGATTTGGTGTTAGCAAAAGCATACTTGAATACTGACCGCACTGAACAAATACCTATCGTTGGAAAAGCGAGGATATATGTGATGCGATCTGGGAGAAACCCGCCAACATGGTGAAAAAAGTTAATTTTGAGTTTTTTGGAATCTCATTTGCAAAGTTTGAAATATTAAAAAAAAAAAAACTTTTTACTTCTTTCTTCTATGATACACATATCAAAGAGTTATGCTTATACAATCTGACAAGAAATGAAATTGTACAAATTGCTTAACAGATTTTATAGATATTCTGCTTTGATTTTTATCAAATTGTCCCTGCCGCGACATGAGACGGTGATTTCCCAGATCACATACACATACGTGGACTATAATAAGATGGCATTAATTATTTTGATTGTATTTTACACAATTACCACACAACAAATTGGGGTGAGTTTTGTGTGTGTTTTAGTGATACGCCCTGTACATGTACATAGGCTCATGATATTTATGAGTATGGTCTTAGGGTTGGATTGTTTTCTGCCATAAAAATATCACATTCTTAAGTTCATGACAGACGGGGTCACGGGAAACTCGTGCCTTGATTTGATGTCTTAGCAAAAAAGACTGAGATTATTGTATGTTTCTTGAAGAATTTGGCAGTGCTGCTTTAGGAACTGGCACTGATCATGATACAGGTCTCCTCTCTTAACTTTGCTAAATCAAATTAACCATTGTACTTTTCGTACACTGAAATGACCCCTCTGTTTTGGTCTTTCACTGAAAACTGACTCCCTCTCTTTTGATTGGTATTAGCGGTATTACTTCACAAAATGATTAATTAAGTTTGCACTGCTGATCAGATCTCCCTCTTTGCTTGGATCGCCAGTTGACGGTATAGAGTACAAAGAAGATTTTCAGTAGCTTCCCATAATGCAATGCTTCCAATGGACGTTTTTGTATAGGTTAATGATGTGAATCGTTAGTGATGAAACATAGCTAATAATTGACAAGTACTGATCACGAGAACTTTCACTTGATGTGTGGGAAGCTACTGGTATCTTCCTGATAGAGAACGAGAGATTGTAAATTTTTTGGCGGGCAACGTTGCATGCATTGCAGAAAAATTCAACAAGGACTGTTGATAATGTAACATTAGTTTCTTGCCAGTCGACTGCACTTGCAAAGTCCTCAAAGACTTAAGCTCCAGATCAGAATAAATAACTTTTTCACACTGAGGATGCTTAAAGCAAGGATTAACCTGTCATGTTTTGGTTTAACTTTCCACCCATTTCTGGTACATTTAAGACTTCTAACCGTAAATGCAGCACTTTGCATTTATGGTTAGAATATTTCGAACAACCTTTGCTAAACCCTATTAAACCAAATTTCTACTCCATCTCTCACTGATTGACCCTCTTTTTTGGTTTTCGCACTGGGGAGATTTTGTTTGAGTAAATTCACAGTAACATTACTGTTATTTACATTTTATATTTTTTAAAAAAGGTGGTTTTTCATTTCATGTTTCTACTTGCTGGAGGCAATTTTAACCAAAAACATGATTTCAAATTTTTGCCTAAATCCTATCAAAACATGATGAACTTGACATGCTCAAATGTCACCTATTTCCAGTATGTTTTAAAGCGGCACTATCACATTTTCACAAAATATGAAATTTATTGAATTCCTCGCAAATGAATCGTCTAGGCAATTGGAAGAAATAACGATTTATTAACCAAAACGAAATACCCCTAAACAAGAATAGGGACCATTAATAAGAGGCTAAGACATCCCAAGTATTTTGTAAGTCACCTTTAAGTTTGCCGTAAGTTTAAAGGTTGTTTTTCCGATTTATGTGTATTGTGTTCTTCTCACTTGATATGAGAGGTCCTTGCACTTGCATCTACGCCCCGTCAAGTACCGAGGGAAACACACTTGCGGTTTTGATGGTAGACGCACTAATGAAGCTTGTTGCAAATCCCTATTCAATACGGTGCTAATATTGGATGGTTAACCACTAAACAGCGTTTTTTGTGTTTATATTGTGGGAATGACAGGATTTGAGGGCTCAATTTCAGGACGCAATGAGAAAAAACGGCCTTTCATCTGATATCACATCGATGCTACTGTCCGGGTAAATCATGTGGGTCCCAAAGACAATCGGAACAACGCACCTTTAATCAACAAGTGGGTCTATTACATGAATGTCATAGACTCGTACTCCAATTGGATAGTAAAACCACAAAGGCCACCGACCGGTCAGAGTGCTGTTGGTGGAACAACTCTGCGGCTTGTGTTTTTGTGTGTTAACTGCCATTTCCGCGTCTGCTGAATTAATGTTGGCCGGAGTCATCATTCTAAAATTGTTTCAGTTTTTTACCCAGAAGGGCACTAAGATTTGGTCTTATCATTTTCAGGTTATGCTAATGTATATACACAGTTCAAAAAACACTTTATAATGTCAAAAATATCAATTTTGAAAAATGGTGAGGGGGCCCATTTTTGTGTTGGCCTGCTTTAGCATGAAGACATACATGTAGGGATGGCTTTTCCATAGTGGGCTATAGGCTGTGGGCCTGTGCGCTGTGGCCGTAAACAAAGGTTAACCATTGCTATGTCTAACATATGCTTCGACTGATTAACTTCATACTTGGTCAGAAAGAACACATGGCCCAAGGCTCATATTGGTGTAAGACAAAGTGACACCTGATGACCCCTATGTGAACTTTGACAACCCCATTTTGTGAAAATCTTTAAACACTACATTTCTTTGGCGCATAAGGTGCTATGGCCACCCACAGTTTTACTCAAAAAGAACCATAGCCAATACTTCTGTGGATGTACACAGATTGACCTTTGATGAACCCCTATGTGACCTTTGCCCCATTTTATTAAAATCATCCCCAAAGTGCCTCAACAAAATCTGGTCCAAAAGCTATCAAACATCACTAACTCACTTTCCGTTGAGGACAGCAATGGCAGGCGACACAAGCCGTTCGAGGACGATGTATTTTTTCAATGGGTGCAGTGTCTCTTTAACTTAAGATCTTGATCAGAAAAAAAGTACTTAATTGCCTCTTTTCTCTGCCATCGGTCCCTTTAATTTTTAACTCTGGAGTTTCAATTCAGGTACTCGCTGCTGCATTGGCTCTCCAACCCAACAGCTCTAACACCAATGAAAGTTTAGTTAGAAAGCAACCTGGGAGTTAATAACATACATTTTTTGCCCAAGTTTCTTGGTTTCAAGTGGTCAATGTCAATCACAAATGGAGAATTGGGAACCGATTTCAAAAGAATTGTAGCACTTAAAGTCCATGACCAAAAACTAGATCACACTCCATCAAGACACTTCTAGTATACTGTTCTGCTTTCAATGCCTTCAGTTTCAAATCGAGGGTTTACTGCAACACCCCTAACTCCTCATAGCCGTTTTTTGGCCATTGAAGATTTTGGGTACCCCAAAATCTGTATTACTCATATATTCCTAAATTATAAGGGCAAAACTTCCCACTTTTTTTTCACTTCCCACTGTAGATACAGCAAATTTTCACTTGACCACAGCTCAATGTAATCAACCATACAGTTACCACAGAATAAGAAGTCCCAACTCTGAGTTAGCATTTTTTTGAGTTAGGAACCTTCTGTTAGTCAACTCTCAATTTAGACCATGCATGTAATTGTACTATTTATGTCCGAATCCCCGGAAGTAAACGAACATCTGGCAGGTCACAGACATCCAAACAATCGGACATCGATGCCTGCTTATACCAAAGTTTGTCAAACTTGTTCTGGAACTGAATGGAATCTACAGTCTCAAGAAATCTTGCATATCCGATGCAAAGAGTTCCCAGAACTCGGGGAGGCTGTCAAAGATTAACAAAACATGAAAGGTCTCGGCTCAAATGACATAAGATTCAATATCAGATGTGAAGTCATGGATTCTTCGCAGAAGCCAGGGTGGTCCATCATCATCATCCTATCTATCAGTGTTGTAGTCGATTCTCCTCTCATCCGAGTCCCAGTCCAAGTCCGAGTCCCAGGTGCCCGAGTCCGAGTCCCAAGTGCTCGAGTCCTAGTCCTCATGTCCAAGCCCGAGGCCGAGTCCTTGACAGAATAAGTTTGTACCAATTTTAGCTCAGGAATCCAGGTTGACACTTGCCCTCTTGAGCATGGTGGGAAAATGGTTTTAATAACAAAGCAGCTTCACGGGAAATCTTGGGTTCTAGAGGTAAATTTTGCATTTGTACTATCCTAACTCCACATCTGTTTCTAGCCTCTCGGGAGGGAATGAAGGAATTAAGGGTAGTCACAAATTCAAATTGGTTTTGAACCATTATGTGTCTTTGTTTGGATGATGGAATCGCTACATCTGGGACGTAGTGCATTTTTCTCACTGTGGGATTTTTGAGAGATTCAGTGTCCTAGGGTTAAAGGTGCAACGAGAGATTTTGAGGCACCCAATATTATGTCATAATAGTAATTTCATATAGATTAGACACTCATAGATTTCTTACTTGTAGTATACTACAGAAAACAAATGTCCTTAAAAAGAGAAAAAAAGGTGATATTGATTTGCCTATAAATTCCATGTAAAACATAGCTGAAATTTCGTATTTGCTCCTATACGAAATTGAGAGATTTCACATTTTTTGGTACAAAGAACATTTCTCAGCTTATCCTTTTCAGATGGGGATATTTTTTTGATGAAAGCTTTAGGATCAGGGCAAAAATAAGAACTTTCGATTTTTTAGGGCAACCTGATATGTGAAACTCTCGTTGCACCGTTAAGAGCATGTACAAGCAATGACAATGCCTTTTCAACTACTTAGTCTCCATGGTAGTAAAAAGGAGGAATATTGTATTATCTATCCCTGTGGAGATAGCCAGCCAACACGTGTAGCACCAGGAGCTAGGCAGACATTTGATAACACAACCTCAAGTACAAAAGGTTTGAGTGATTAAATATGTAACCAGACTGACAGGGACCCCCGAAACTAATTCTTAAGTGCCACAATAGGGGTGGTGCCTTAAGGATAGGGTGAGCCAAGAAAAGTGTTGTACATGGTCAAATTTTTAAATTGCTCCAATCGTGCTGAAAGGTATAACCATGTTATTGTCTAACCACAAGGATTCAGGAAAGGTTAGTTTGTACTTCACAACATAAAGTTTAAGTTATTAAGACTAAAAACTGCAAAAACAATAAAAAGGGTCAATTGCAGTTGTACAGGTCAAATGTTTAAGTTACTCCGATTTGGATAAAAAAAAAAACGGTGCAATTATTGGTGGAGCTCATATAGATCAAAATAGGAATCGTTTTGATGGTACCTGATCCTTTGTGGATAGACAAATAACATGGTGCACTTTTCACAAATTCACAAGAATTGAATCAATTTAAAAATTTGACCACTGGTACAAACTTTGTGCTTGCCCCTCTCCTAAGGCCCATTTTGCTGCCCTTCGAATCATTTCATGGGGTCCCTGTCAGTCTGACAACCATATTTAATCACTCAAACCTTTTTGTACTTGAGATATGTTACAAATGTCTGCTAGCTCCATGGTTATGAATGTTTTGACAAAAAAAAACATGGATAATGTGGCGGTCGCCGGCTCAAATCCTGCCAAGCGTCAAGCGCATATGGGTTTTATTTTCACGCCTTGACATTCCGCGGCCATCCTCCGGGAAGATAATAAATATCAATGACATGGCAAATTGAACTGTTGAATATTTGTAGACAATGTACATTTGCTAGAAACCTTGTTTCTCTTGCTAATGCTTTTGACTTGACTATGCTTCAACATTGATAAACGATAATGAATACATTTAAGTAAAGTATCATGTTTTATTTATCATAACAAGCACAATGACATTGAATTTACTGCATTTCGCTTGGTGTTTTTTGACGGCAGTTCCTTAAGGTCTTGGGCATCTTGGATCAATTTACGACTGGCATTAACTGAACAGTCACAAAGAAATTGATAGAGTCAATAAGTTTGGTTGGAAAGTAAGAAATTTGAACCGTTACTTTAGCAAGACCGGAGCCTAAAACGATTGGTATGACGTTTCAATCTTGATCAATCGGTAGTCGGTACTTGTCAAATTGTATAATCGTTACTTTTTTCTTTTCTGGTTTTTGAGCTACATTGTGCAGTATTAGAAGTCAAGTGCAATTTGATAGCAAAAAGAGGTAATTTTTTGAAGGACTCGGGCCCAGTCCCGCCCAGAACTCGAGTCCTGAGTGTCCGAGTCCAAGTCCAGTGAGTCCGAGTCCGAGTCCTTCAAAATCGGGACTCGAGTCCGGACTCGAGTCCGAGTCCGGACTCGAGTCTGAGTCGGACTCCGATCCTACAACACTGCTATCTTCAGCAACAACGCATCTCTCATTGGGAAAACAGTCATGAATGGGATCATTTTGTGCTGGTAACAAAAATAATAAGGCTTATATTAGAAAATTTACATTGCACATGTATGTTTACCTTTTAATTTTAAGACCCATCCAAATGCCTTATGTGGAAGAGATGTTTTCCATGAGCTAGAGTGAAAATTTAGCACCTAGATGAAAGATTCAACCTTCAAGAATAAAAAAGTGAAAAATTGCTTTAAAAAAAGGTGTTCCATTACCTCAAAATTTCGGGAAACAATGTGGTAAAGGGGTGAGACCTTGCGTTCCTACGGGTACACAGGATAACGGGATTTGGGGAAGTAGCAGATTATAAAATTCTTAAGGGACATATGGCATGAAAAAATTGACATAAGTGAAATGGACTTTACTGAAATGACTCCCACGATTTTGAAAAAATTTGGATATTTTACATTCTGTAAAAACAGTAAAACATGAAGAGTTTTCCAGGGGGGGGGTGTCATTTTGGTTGGCAATTTCTGGAACAAAAAGCAAGGTGTTCACATCCTGACAGAATTACAGTGTATCTAGCATGTTTTGCGACAAAATTAAAAATCATCTCAGACCGGGATTAAGGCTTGTACTTAGGCTTGCATTAAAATATTGATCTTTGCAAGTGAAAGATGGATTGTCCGGGATTACACTATATAGCAATGGGTCTGTGAGCTGATGATAACATCTTTTCAAGTTGGTAATGCTGGCGTATGGTCAACACCTTGTTCCAGAAATTGCCACAAACTGCAACCTCCCCCCCGCCCCCGGAACTCTCCTGTTTTTTACTGTTTACAAAAACAACAAAACAACAAGAACAAACTATTGATATAATATTATAAATTATAATCTTTTGTTACCTCATGCATGTGCTGGCCAGTAGCAGCACGGGATCTTTGGATTGAGGAACAAAATAACTTTTCCCAAAGTGGGCGGTTAACAATAATCATAAGCAAGTGCTGACCGAAATGTCGACTTTAAGGTGGGTCAAGACTGATTAAGGTGCAACGAGATTTTTGAGGCACCCAAATATGTGTCATAATAGTAATTCAGATAGACTAAGACACTCAATATTTTTCTTACCACGTATTTGGCTAACGAAATGTCTTAAAAGAGAGAAAAAAGGTGATTCTGATTTCTATATTTCATTATAAACATAAGCTGAATTTCGTATTGCTCCTATACGAAATTACTAATTTCACAATTTTTGTACCAAAGAAAAAAATCTCAGCTAAATCCTTTCAGATGGGTTTATTTTTGATGGAAAGCTTTTAACACGAAAAAAAGCTCATGGCAAAAATCTGTACTTTTGATTTTTTTAGGACACCTGATCTGTGAAATCTCTCTTTGCACCTTTAATAAGAAAACAACTGTGTGTCTTTTGTCTAACATTGCATGATCCATGAGGATTTAGCTGTCAGCTATTTAAAAATCACCAAAAAAATATTTTTACATTTGAATTTTCATTACAAACCCTAATCTATTTCCTTTCGTTGCAGATATGACAGCTGGTGTACTTTCATATGATTTCCTTGCTGGCAGTTTTGTGAATATGTTCAGAACTGATGAAATGGGATTTTTCACAAAATCATTTGTGGTCTAAGTTCAATGATTGTTACTTAAAGGGCCCTATCATGATTTGGCATGATCATAAAATACAAAAAAGATTATCAAAATTGATTTTTTGCATGTCTTAAACGTATGGGGGGGGGGGTTATCCCTAACATACCCTCAAGTGATAAGACCAAAAGCAGCCGATTAAGGACAAAAATCTGATATTTGTCATCACTGTCCCTTACGGACACTACTACAACCTGTAATTGAATGGAGGTCATATCGTGAAAATTTGGGCCGTTTTATTCCTTTTCTATCAATTTTTCTTTGGCAAATAATAACTTTTTGATGATTTTATTTGGTTCCTCACATTATAACAACTACAATTATAAAAAGCAACAATATAATTACAATCAGTAACAAATTATAAATGTACAATATTTCTTGGTTAAAAAACATAATAATTAATATGATGCAAAGTAACATAAGTGAGAAGAACTAATAAAAGTAGGGAAACTCTGGTAACCCCTTAAAGCCCAATATTCAGGCTTTTCCAATGGGGTCATTTTCAGAGAGACAAAATGACCAAGATGAGGCCAAAAAGGGATATAATTCATAAACCTGATAGGGAAAAAATTAAATGAGAATTCTACTACTTTATCCCTTCCTTAGAAGCTATTTCTTCAAATTTCAAATATTCAATATTCTTTTCGGGTGGATCACTGATAGAATCTTTAATTCAAAGAGAAATGATTGTTTAGGTAACGATTGTTAACATATTTTTGAATACGGCATAAATTTTCTAAAGAATACATTTTACAATCGCGGCAAATCGTGACTTTCAAGCCTATATAGCAAGATTCCTGTCATGGACTTTCCAGTGGTTGATAGCTCTTGTATGCACCATTTAACACATTTGTCAAAATTGTGCGCCACTGCTTGATATCTTCGGAATATAAATTTGCTCTGGGGTTAAACAGATGAATTTGAGGTGGGTAGTTGTTTGTTCTAGAATGTGGAAATTCTTTTTCTTCATAGATAAAACAAATGAATTCCAGTACACAGATTGCACATACTTTGTAGATGGCATCTACAAACCTCCCTATTCCCAAATACCTGATACCCAACACACTATTTTGTGGTGACATGGCTTTTGTACATTGCGTTATAGCAAACTGATTCCTAGGACCTGTTACTGTTTGTGTTTTCTTATCTATGGCGAATAGAGAATACAGATGTACCAGCATACCCATGAGTATTAGTAGTGAGTAAAACCAGTTTTAATCCGGTTTTGTCCCCGCAACCGGGGGTGTCCGTATTTCACGTCACATTCGTAGCAATCGCCCTTACTCCCTCCTTCCATACTGACTAAGATTCCACTGCTGTCTGGACTAGCTCATTTATGTGAAGGTATTGACGGAGCAACAGAGAGGCTGACAAAGAGCCCAATACCAGTTTTCTGCTTACAGTTGCAGTCATTCAGGAGGTCGCCTCAACATGCGTTATTTTCTTGTAACACGAAAGGACAAAATCCCTGTGACCTCAATAACTGGTCGAAACTCGTGAACATGGTCCTGATTTGAGGTCCAAAATACCTGAATTTATTATAAATGTATTATGTTGCAGGAATTGTCAACTACATATCGAAGTTGGTCTGATGTGAAAGGGTGCTTGGGGGTTAAAACAACGAATTAAAACGATAATTTTAAATTTTGAAAAGCTTGGTCTCTGAATTCTAGAAATCCAACAATTTCTAGAATCCAATCATTAATTGATTGTGTGCTACAAAAAAGTGTGGTACGTATTACTCATCTGTTTTTAAAAGAAAGCGAAGCCTGCCCTTGAAATGTATAACCTTACATTTTTCTGGCATCACAGAATTTAATTCTCATATGCTATAACATGCTTGATTTTCCTAGATTTAACTGCCGGTGTGTGCAGGAATGTGGACAATAGCAAGGTCCTTTGCCTATTGTAACAGTAAGCAACCGTTCACACGAACCCTGTTAAATGAAATTCACTGAAAGACGAACTGATGTTTGTCAAGCCCTAAGCATATGCATCACATAGTAAATTTGTTGGATAACTCGAAGTTCTGATAACCAAGTAGTTGTAAAATGCTAATCCCCATGAACTTCGTGTGAACGAGTTGCCACTGTATTTGTGAAAGTCATGGAAATGACCATGTCAAATATTTTCGCTGGAACATAGTTTACTTGGGTGCCTCGCTGAATAATGGTTGGGTGACAAATCAATGATGGCAATTGTAATCCTTCGGTACCTATTCGTTACTATCAGTCTGGTGATCAAGCTTGTTTCCTTCACCATTTTCAACACCAACATATATAATGAGTTAACATGCATAAAACTGTAGAACAACAAAGCCATCCATGTCAAAAGCCAAAGTAATTAGGCAAGCCATTCGCAGCCCCCAAAGTGCAGACAACTGGGGTGTATACTCTCCGTCTACACGCCAAAACGTTGAATACTGGCCACGCGAGTGTATGTGGCATGTTTCACAAATCACAGTAAAAGGACCAGAGTTCCATTCATGGAATAGTGTTGTATTAGAAAGCAGAAGTATAATTTGAATTAGTGTAGTAAGGACATTGTTATAAAGAGATATAATAGTTTTGATCCCCCTGGCTGAAAGAGAAGGGGGATTATGCTATCAGTCAATTCGGGCGGGTCGGCGGCGTACTAACACAATCTTGTGAACGATAACATGAGACCCATAAGGGTTATGGGAGTAAACTTGGGGGTGCGATCGGACTGCCATGACCTTCATCTTGATTAGATTATGGGCGTGGCATATGCTAATGAGGTACCTAATTCATAATTAATGAGTAATTTGGGGTATTTTTAACCAAAAAGCTTGTGAAAAAACTATCTGAAGATCCATAAGTCCGTTTTTGATGACACTGGGGAGGGGTGGGGAATCATGTACTCTCGCGATGATTAGGTTTGTGGCGCATGACTATGTAATTTAATAGCTAATTTGCATATTTATGAGGCTAAATGGGTAAGGTATTTTCACCAAAAAAAACTTGTGAAAAAACTATCTGAAGATCCATAAGTCGATTTTGATGAACTTGATGGAGGAGTGTGGGAATCATGGTACTCTCGCGCTGAGTAGGGTTAAGGTGGGTTGTCGGGTTAAGGGGGGTTGTCCGGGTTTTTAAGGGGGGTTGTCCAGCTTTAAGGGGGGTTGTGGTTTTAAGGGGATTGTTGGGGTTAAGGTGGGTTGTCTGGGTTTTTAAAAGGGGGTCTTGTCCGGGTTGAAGGGGGGGTGTCGCGACTTAAGGGGGATTGTTGGGAGTAAGGTGGGTTGTCCGGTTTAAAGGGGTTGTCCGGGTGTAAGGGGGGTTGTCTGGGCTTAAGGGGGCTGTTGTGGTTTTACGGGGGTGCACGAGTTTACGGGGTTGTCCAGGTTTAAGGGGGGTTGTCCGAGTTTAGTAGTTTAAGGGGGGGGTGGTCCAGCTTAGGGGGTGGTGGGGTTTAGGGGGATTGTTGGGGTTAGGGGGTTTATGTCTGGGTTTTTAAAGGGGTTTTGTCCGGGTTTAAGGGGTTGTCTGGACTTAAGGGGGATTGTGGGGTTGAAGGTGGGTGTACGGGGGTTTAAGGGGTGGTTGTCTGGGTTACAGGGGCTTGTTGTGGTTTAAGTTGGGTTGCACGAGTTTAAGGGGGTTGCCCCGGTGTGGGGGTTGTTGGGGTTTAAGGGGATTTTTGGGGTTTACGGGGTATTGGCAGCTGATTATTTAAAAATTTGTAAACCGCTCCCGCCAGGGGATTTAGCGGTTCGAGAACCGCGACGTGTATTTTTAAATTTTTGAAAAGCGTTGATAAATAGCGATTTTTAGCAAAAAATGTGTTGCAACGTTACTATTTTTTTGGACGGACATTTATTCCTATGAGATGTCCAAAAAAAGTAACTTACAGTACTTCAGACAGGGATTCCTTTTCATCAAGGAAAATAGTCCTGGAAAACATTCTTTATGTAATTATTAGTCCTTTAGTTTTGTTACCAATATCTCAATCTGCATTTTATTCAATCTGTAAGACAATATCCATATTTAAATATTGCTTTGTTTAATTGTGACGCATTTTTGGACGGACACAAACTTCCAAAAATGACCTCTCATAGGAATAACACTATCCGTCCCATAAAATAGTAAACGTTGCAACACATTTTTGCTAAACAATGCTATTTATCACGCTTTTGTACAAAAATTAAAAACTATATCTCTTTATAACTTCCCTTATAAATTCAACTAACTCAATATACTTCTGCTTCTAATACAACACTATTCAAGAAGGGAACTCATGGTCCTTTTACTGTGAAACATTCCATTTTTTGGAGATAATCTCATCTGCTCAATAGTAGCTTTTTAGCTACTCCAGAGGTGCAACAGCATCATATTTGGGGGGGGGGACATGCCACAATTTGAGGCAAGATGGGTAAGTGTGTGTTGGGCTCATGGGATCATGCCTTTTAAACTCATATTGCCGGTATGCCAAAAATCGGGTGTATTTTCACCCTAGGTTAATATCCCATAGAGAATAACATGAATTTAAACCCCCTGACGTGGGTCAAACCCCGTTAATCCGGAGTTAAAGTTAACCCTTTTGTGAATACGCCATTTGGTTTTTTGTTTTATTTTGTCAAGCCTATTGTCATTTGAAAACTCATGTTTGACCTTAATTGAGGCATTATTTTGAGTGTTTTTACCAGCATCCTGGGCCAGATTCATGAAGCACTCTTACCCAATTGAGGGCCTATTTTCATTCTGACAATTTTTCAGCAGTATGCTATACTACTATCGTTTGACTTTTCAAACTTATTTTAGCTAATTGGTCATGGAGCAAGAACCTCAAAGTTTTTTTTTAATTGGTAATTTTTAAATCAAATGGGAAACCAGGGCAGATTCTGAAACATTAAGGTATTGAGTTATGACATGTCCTAAGACTGCCAGCTGCAGCTAAGCCTGGTCAGCAAACTTACGAAAGCCCGACATAAGACTGCATGATCGATATCCTAACATTTGTCAACTCAGGCTTGACTAAAAGTCGGACTACTTTGACACCTGCAAGGCACAATGTTAGAATTCTCAAAGTATATGGGATGTTTGAGACATGTCATATGTAAGACGTCTTACGTGAATCTGGCCGTGGACTAATTCCTCATTGAACCAGTGCTTTAAAAGTATCTGACGATTTTCCAAATCAAGACACAGCACTTTGTATTTGCTATTTTTTTGCGATTCCCATGATATGGTGATAATTGCTAATAAAACGCACAAATACAGATACGCCAAAAACAAATACTCGGTGCTTGAAGTGGACACATCATGATGATGGAAACGGAGGTCGGACGAAAACTGCATCCTTCAACTAGTGACAAATAAACACTAGAAAATGTCATATCGTTTTGTCCATTCACCCCCACCATTCCCAGCAAAAGTCACTTTCTGCACCCATTTAGAATATGATCTAACAAAAAGGGGATTGCTGATGTGTTTGGAATTGAAAGGGAAATCATCATGCAAAGTACTCATTACTCTTAAAAAAATCATTCATTATCAAGACTTATTTTGCTTCTCTTCAGACGCATTTATTTTCAAACAATGTTTGTTACCCCACAAACATTCACAGTACATCGGAGACTGATTCCAACAACATGATTTGAACCTCAAACCTCACTTTTCATAGCACATTTAAGGCAAAGCACTGCTTTGGATTTCCATTTTTTATACCTTTTATCTTCAACATAGATAATTTGATAGTGCTAGGACTACTAGACCACAGGAATTTAATATCAGGGGGTTAAACATTTCTTCATCCAAAGTGACAAAGGAAATAGGCGCAATATTACAGATAAAATTTGCAAGCCCCCAAAATCTATGCAATACATAATGTACTTCTCCAATATATTGGTTAACATGGAAAATTAGTTAGCCATTAGTATTTTATCTGACATAGCTAGGTGCTGTGGGTATTGCTAATTTTACAGGACCAGGGCAAAAACTGAACATCACATAATAGAAGCAGGCCTAATTGGATACCAATCACCTTGAAATTGAACAATTTGAGCAGATATTACTTAATACCACTGTCGCAATGTCTGGTTCAAAATTCCAAGTTTAGGAGATGTTGGTTCAAGTTTTTAAAAAAGCCACCGTTATATTCCAATCTTCAACGAATTTTGTGTTTCCGTTCATTACGCCTGCATATTATAAATGAGGAACATGTTTCATCTTTCACAATAACAGTTGCAACATTTTATGAATTTGCCAAGGAAAAATAAGCAAAACCTCCCAACAGGGATATATGCTAAACAGGGTCAAAGGTCAAACAGTATACACCCAGATGAGGCTTAGGCCAGTGATTCTTTTGACTGAGAATGAAGCTAATTGGTCAAAACGTGCAACAGTAAGCAGGTGATGAATTTATTGGAAAGTGGGGAGGTTATGAGATTTTATTAAGAGCAGAAAACACGAGTACCTTTCAGAGATGACCTTTGACCTACACAGGCTCCAAAATAATCTAAGGCAATTTGCCTTGGGTGCCCCTACCATTTCCCTTGGTGCCCTAAAAACTTTGCTAATGCCTTTTTTTAATTGGTGCCCTTTTAAAATTGGGCAAAATTGCCTTGCCCACCCTAATTCTTATTTTGGAGCCTGCCTACAGATCTGTATCTTACACCAGATATATAGTGATGTCAGCAAAATTGGACAAGGGATGTGGACAGTACAGCAAATTTTTTGTAGACATGGACGTCACTAATGACAAAATCTGCTATGGCAGAAGTTTCCAGAGGGATAAAATTTGCTTGAAAGCTGATGTGGTTACTTCATAAATATCCAAATCGATTCCAAGATTTGTCCGATTTCAAACGATGCTTCTACCTGGATTGTATTTTTCCCCAAAGCTAGCTAAGCCACGGGATGGCACCTATGTGTATAGACACAATGCTTGCTGTTTGTTCCCTTGATAGTGCTTTTTTTTCATTTAATTACCCTGGATCAATATTCAGAGGATAACTTAAAGTGACAGGAGGAGATTTTTTTTGAGGATACAAATTTCTCTCAATTTTCACTGGATCGGTCGTAGACCACCTACCAAGAACGTTTCGAAGGTTTATTGAACAAACAAGTACAAAAGAAAACCGCAAACCTTGTTTTGAACTTGCCTGCTATCGCAATCGTCCCCATAGAAAACCATGATGTCGTGCACGACAGAAAGTACTAAATCATCTTATTACATAAAGACGGCGTATTCGGCTAATTCACTTCAGGTGTGATCTAATACATTGGTAAGCATTCCAAATATGCAAAAACAGGATTCGGCAAAAATTGGGGGCGCTTCTTTCTGGAAATCTCATGTCTCTTAAGTATTCCTCTACTGATTCTTCCATATGGCCCAGCAAGATTTGCTCAAGGAAAGTGGTCATAATTTGTGTAATAGAGGAAACAATGCACTTGCAAAACTGTGTACAAAAATTAAACATGGGATTGCTCACTGGGCAACGTCCTTCACTTGATTCATTGGAAATTTGTGTTTACATGCTTGATCTCAAAAAATATGTCCACGCATATGTAATCATGGATAAATGTAGCAGAGAAATCATTATGTTGATGACCCCCACCTTTCTTCCTACCAATTGCCTTTCAGTTGTTGGGGATATTTAAATTGGGACCAAATTTGATGTGTCGCAATTAGGCATAGGATTCAACCTTTGAAATTTTGACCGATTCTGCATATTGAAGCAGCTTGAGCTGGCGATGTTTTGCACAAGACACGCTAAACAATGCTCATTAACCGTTCCTGATTTGAACCAGCAGCGACCTTTATACTGTGCATGCCCAGATCAATAAACAAAATTTTGTGTGGATTCAACAGGGATGTTTTTGTAAGCACAATGTCAATCACAACCAGGCCTCATTTTGAGATAGTGAGCATTTTCTGAAATGCATGTCTACATGCAAGGGCAAGACTTCCATATGTACCCCCTCTCATATTTTTACATGTAACATAAAATTTAATTATTTTAGCTGTTTATTCCGTTTTTGATTAAACAAGGCCAAAATTAAAATAAATTTTGTATCATGTAAATATATACGAGGCGGGTACATATGGAAGTCTTTCCCATGCAAGTATTAGCTTATTAAAGGTAAGCCACTCGATTGACAGCCCTGTCCACCCACTTCACCTCATTATTATTCAGATTTTGGCCTCAGAAGCAAGCTCATTTTTTTTCTCAAACCCCAATACAATTTTAATAGGCCCGAGAAAGGTTTGCTTCAGATGGCATGAACGAAAAAGGTTCACAAATGTGGATGACAACACATACTATAGTGATCCATTTTAATTTTACTACTAATATCCAAACCACTGGAGTAATGAAGTTCAAAATTTGAAATCGGTATCAAGGAAATCTAGAACTCAAGACACAATTGGACCACCTACATCTTTAACAAGCCAAACCTCCATTTTTTACTGAAAAGTATGAATGGGTTCCAGAGAACATCTCTTGAATATGAATGTTAATGAGATGAGGTTTCACTAAAACTGCTACACCAGCATTTCCCAACCTTTTTTGCCCACGACCCCTTTTTGATGATTATCACAGGGGACCTTAACACTTTCTCCACACGCTTGTTACTATTGCGCCCAAATCTACAATCTAATGTTCCTCACACTTAGGACAGTTTAATTGACAAATTGGTAAATGGACCCGGAGCACCTTTGCTTTTATGAAATCTTTTCTACTTTTTTGCGGCACAACCCCCTGGTTGGGAAACTGCTAAACCCCGACTACAAACATGGTTGGACATGAAACTGTTATTGCCAGCTTGGAACAAATTTAAAGACAAGGCTTTGTTAATGCTGCACTGAGCCCTTCATGCGCAACTTGTTATGCATATGCATACATGTTCACAATCATTTGTCGAATATAATTTGACCTAATAATTTCCCCATAATTTACATTGTTGAGAAAATGGACTGGTCAACATCATACAGTTGAAAATAAAATGGTTTACAAAGAATAGTACAAACACTTATATGAAATTAAATATGGCATAATAACTCAAAAACCAAATACAAAGTAATCATGATAAATACTGGTTTATTTTCTCATACCACATTGTCTTATTAGAACTGGATAAAAACATTCACTTTTTTTTTACAGCATTCTGCTTCTGATATTCGTCTGGTTTCAATTTCTTTGGAATAAATCATCTGAGAGTTACATACAGTGAATTGATGTGTCTTTATTACAATGGATCCACAAGGAGCTAGCCAAAATCATGTGCATTATGTCGCTTATTTTAAAGTGACATGAGTTTAAGGATACAAATTTCCACGGGATCAGAGGTTGTAGACCACCTACCGAGAACGTTTCGAAAGTTTATTGGACAAACAAGTACAAAAGAAGCCGCAAAAATTTGAACTTGCCTGCTATCATGATTGTCCCTATAAAAAAACCATGCTTTGAATTTCTGTCGTGCACGACAGAAATTACTAAAATTGGCTATTCGCTTTCAGGCGTGATCCAATATATTGGTAAGCATTTTAAAATGCAAAAACCCAGGGTTTGAAAAAAAATTGGGGGACGCTTTCTGAAAGTTACTCATGTTTTCTTTAAATAACATTCTGCATATCCACCACAGTTGACGACAATGATGTACAAAAGTATGTGCCCGAATAATATGCTTATGCTAACACCAAAAGCATGTTATACGTAATGCGTATCCAGTAGTAATTATTCCACTGTTTGTCATACATGCAAAGTAAGAAGCTGGGATTAGAAATAAAGAGAGCTCAAAGGTGTTAATTGGTACTGCAGTGTAGCGGGATATTTTCGCAGTATTTTTAGCATTTTTGAAGTTAAGTTTACAGTTCAATTCAGAGTTTTAACAGTTATGCACATAAAAAGCCCATGATATAATTCCAGTTGCAGCGAGCGATTTCTACTCATGAGCATGCGTAACTCTTGATCTTGAGTGAGATCTGGTATTGAGCACGTCATTGCTTGCTGCGACTGGAAGTGCATCATGGGCTTTAAATCCAAGAAGTCAAAAACATTAATTTGAGGCAAAATTTGTGGGCTTAACTTAACACTGCAAAAACTGAAAATGAAATATCAGGAAAATTTCCCAACTAATACAGTACATGCAATATTTCACATCCGAGATGCATTAAAGTTATTTACCATGCAGAGAACACAAGAAAATGTTAAATTGCAGTGTACTAAAAATCCATTGGCCTCACTGTACACAAGTCAGACAATACCATGGCAAAGTGTAATGTAGTACATAGGTATGCTAATATGGAGGCCTTAGCAGTCATAGGATGGGTGTGTGAATGAAAATATAGCTATATCATTTCTTCTTCAATCAGGAGTTTTCAATAGGCCACTTGCAGGCCAGTTCTGCTACAAATACTGCTTTGCATATTTTTGGCAAGTTGTATTTTGTCCAGAATCTTTAGCAAGTACACTTGAACTTGATTACAATAATATTTTTGTACATGCTGATATTTGTGTTTCCATGATGAATTGACAAAAAAAATCAACCTTAAAAGCACTATCATTGAGTTGCTATATCATAAAATCGAAAAAATCATCAAAAAAATTCTTATTTTTGCATAGCTGATACCAAGACAGGTACCTAAACAGACCCTGCAAATGATAAGACCGAAGAACCTACAAGCACAGAATCCGACCATTTTATATCGATTGTCCGTAGGACACCTACACACGTAATTCAATGGAGAGTGATATCTTTGAAGACTGCCGTTTTTTTTCCTTTTCTGGCAATTCTTCAGTTGGAAAAAAATAACTTATGAGAATTATATAGATTTATCCTTCAATTTTAAGCTATTACCGACATGCCAACTTTGGACTACAGCTTTCAGTATTCCAGAGACCAAAAATCTGTATTTTTGACCCAAAATCAGTATTCTTGCAAATTTGTAAATTTTTTGCCCGACGTTTGCTCTACAGTATGTATATAGCAATATCAGTGCAGTGAAAAGGCTAATTTGCCACAACGATGTTTTTTTTAAAATGACACGAAGTTTAAATGTAAAAGTCTAACTTTAAAGGCTCGTAACTTGAAAACTAAGTTACCTATGTACATAGGAAACTTGCATCAGAAGATAGAGCTCTTTAAAATACAGCTTTTCCAGCAAAAATGGACAGAGCTCCGCTTTCCGACAGCCCATTTTAAGAACTGTCAGTAGAAACTAAGTCCATATGGAAGTGTAAAAGTCTAAATTGTTTAAGGATCATAACTTAACTGGGCCATCAACATGCAACTTCATCTGAGAGAGTCCCTTTAAATACTCGTCCTGAAAAAAATGGATGGAGTTTGCCATCTGAAAGTCCCCCATTTAAGGAACTCTCAGTATGAAACAGTCCATATGGAGAAGAGTGTTTAGTGCACGTTACAAATGAACAAGTCAAACTGAAAGTCTAACTTTAAAGGCTCATAACTTGAAAAACTAAGCTACCTATGCACATATGAACTGCATCATGAGATAGAGCTCTTTAAAATACAGCTTTTCCAGAAAAAATGGACAGGGCTCCGCAGTCTGACAGCCCCATTTAAGGAACTGTCAGTGGGAACTAAGTCCATAAAGAAATTTTTTTGTAAATGCACAAAAAATATAAAACTAAGTTTTCAAACTTTGAAAGTTTAAACAACAAAAGCCACTATAACAATTCATTGTTTGTAGGTCTATCCCTTAGCACCATTTAAGTTAAATTGTTAAAACCTTAAGAAAACATTAGCCATTAGCAGTTAAATGGTTAATCAAAGATTAATGTGGGTGAACCATCCGAAAGTCGGGAGAAAAAAACAATGTCGGAAACCTTTTTAACAGACTTTATAAATTGAAAATATTTCAATCTATGTCTTTTATTTACTTTGAAAAGATATTTTTTTTTTTTTTTTTACCCTCTTTCCGAGCTTATGTTCTGTATTTACTTATTACTTAACAGCAATTTAATATTTTTAAATATTTTTATTTTAGTAACGCGACCATTTCCGTATTTTTTTACCGGGAAAACGTACGTCCGTATTTCGCATTTTCCGTATGAAATACGGAAAAGCCCGGATAGTTGGCATGTCTGTATACTGCAAAAATTTCAACAATTTTGGCTCTTGGGTAAGTCACTGAGAGTGTCTTTAACACCTCTAATGCACACAAAGGCAGCATTTTATAATACATGCACATGTATTTCAGTGATCGAGATCTCGATCCCTTGAGCACAGTAAGTGTAAGGCCCGACATGTGCCTATAATTATTCAGAGTCAAACAATTTTTTTCTCCATTTTTCACAAAAAATCAAATAACGATTTTAATTTAATGACCATGCGGCATGTAAAAATACATAATGAAATCCAGAAAAGCCAGTCTTGGGTGGTTTCTGCGATGGTTTTTCAACGACATAAGCCATCTCAAAACCACCGACTTATCTGTTATAACATGAGATGAGGTGACATAAATGTTTACAAACACAAGTTAGCCACTGGTCTAATGACATGTTAGAGGTTCGAGAGAATAAGCCCATACAGCTACAACATTCAATCGCCTTATCATGCCTGATTGGAGCGCGAACTTAAAAGCACAAAGCCCTGCATATGCTCACGCATACTACCGGCCAGTGCTTTGTTTCTGCCCGGAGTGATGTCATGTATACTTAGGCTGGAACAGCGTTGATGCACCTCGAGCAGACTACATGGTACACGGGACTATAGGGACAGTATAGTATCATTCATCATGGAACTTATCCAGAGTATTTAAAGAGTTTCAGTAACCTGACCCATATGACACACTTATGAATTTGAAAACACGTAACAGAATAAAGTACAAGTTTATTCCGTTAAGGTTTCCGAATTCAAAAGCGGTTGTCAGAAAAAAAAGTGTGTCAGATGGGTCAGGTTACGGAAACTCCATATTTCAAGGTTATACACTGATTACAGCCATTGTGCAACATGCAGATTTATTATTAATATATCGTCACATAAATGCTCTGGGTATTTTAAAACACTGGCCGCAGAAACCATGATGCATACATAGAAAATGGCAAATGATTTGGACCTTAGTAAACAAGATTCTCGATTCAACTCTCCCTATAACCCCACTAATGCCTTTTCACTTGACCTTTAAAACCTGGGGGCCCAAAATTTTTTAAACAGAACATTAATGTTGGTCATCTAAAAGGGACAGTCTAAGCTAAAAATAAAAACAAAATACAAAATGATGCCTGGAGGTCTTCAGAACATGTAAGCTGTATGAGCTTCAAAAGCTATTCCACCAAAATAGTCAATCTTTTTTGACCACAATTAAATGAAATGGTGGCCTGTCTCTTTAAAGCTACTTTTAGTATAAGTATACAAGGGAACAAGGCTTACTGTGCCTCAATCACAGTTGAATAATCAAAACTGCCCTATAGTCGGTGTCTCATCTATGGGCAGTGACGTCAGCGCGAGATTTATTGGTCGCAAAAATAGAGCAAATCGCTCACGCTGACTTGAAGGGACAGCGGCTTTTACGGCTGCGAACAAAAAAAAAAACGCCATTTCTTGAGCGTAAATGTTGTGACATCACTGCACAGGTATAGAGATAACAAAACTATACCATGCATTGAGTGTATTTTGCAGCTGTGAGATTTGAATTGTACACAGGGCATCTTGGGAGTTTATGCCACTAAAACAATGCTAAAAATAGGCACCAGGTTGGTGGCGGCCAAGCCTCATTATTATAGCAATTCACCAAAAATGTCCAAAAGAAAATTACAGCAATACGGAGTGCAAACCACAAACACAATTTGGGTGCTTGATGTTTGGATATGGGGTTGGTCATGGGTTGTTTCCATGAAAAAACCTATATAGACCTCGTCCTCGTCTTATTTAATTGTTTTTAAAATTCAGAAAAATACCCTTCCAGGGGGGTTGATTCTTCAACTCCAACGGTTTTAGAATAAGAAAAATCTTCCTTGACAACATATTAAAAAATTCGAATTTTCGTCAAGATTTTGCTTTTATGTGTTCAACAGGCGACGTCTGAAATGGATTTCTTGGCCGCACTCCCTGCTAGGCACTACTTTTCACAGTACATATTTATTTATTGGAAAAGGTTCAAATTTCTCGGTAAGAATTTTTTAAAACTACTTTGCAGGCATTTGTGGAGCCATACTATACAGAGCATATATATTTATCCGGAAGGGTATTGAAGTAACTAAGACTGAAATTCTGATTTCAGACAACATCTTGTACCTTTCCCCACCCAAACACTGATAGAGAAACGACTCTTTAAACAGGAAACAAATATATTAACCATCACCAATGTTTTAAAAGCTTGGCATATGAGGTCAGTCACGAAGGGGTTTTACTGTGGCAGAACCTGTTCACAGAAGTAATCAGACTGGAACTCCTTATTGGGGGGACGTGTTCATAATTCCATCGGCAGACGCAACTTTCGAAACATGCTTCACGCAGGAGCTACACGATACAGTTGCTTGAAAAGTATGTTCAAAAGGTAGTATCGGTAAGGTTGCTCAAAGATGTATGAACCAACACCTGTCCCTGTGGGTGACAGGGATAATAGTCATGGATGAGGGAGCATATGCCTCCAATGTATATTTGTCCAATTTATAAGCATGTTTTTACTGCCTCCAATAACTACAAATAATACAAAGGCACTACACATCACAACTTGAAGAATAGGGCAGTTGGAGTACCACACTAGTTGAATATGGCACTTTGAATAGCATTGTTTATTAGTATTTCAAATAAATAGCTGGAAAGAGCTAGGAAGAAATTTGAATTGGAATTTAGATTTATGCAGAGAAAACAAAGGCAAAGGCCCTTACAATGGATCTCCTTAACTGTGCTATGCCTAATCCATGCCTCTGTATTCTCCTGACAGTATTTTGACAAAACACCTGGTTTCTGTGTGTCTTTCAAATTTGAATTAGCAGCAGTCCAGCCAAGTTTTCAATGATTCTGACCAAAGATAACCACATTCTGTGAGTCCATAATACCTCATTTATGACAGAACTTTGTTTAAAGGACCACATAAAACACCGAAATGACATTGCGCTGTTGTAGACCTATAAAACAGTTGCACATGATACTTGAACATAAAGTTTTCTTCAATATCCATTTTAACATCACATTGCAAGTTTAGGAGATTAAATAAGTGGTTATATATGCTAACTTTAAATAGGGTAACCCATGATAACCCACTAACATTGGTATGTCCTCAGGTTTTCATTCGGGACCACTTTCCACTTAGCACGGATTTTATTTCAAGCTTGTTATTACATTAATTATTTTAAAAGGCATAGGCAAATACTCAGTGTAAATGTGGCAATTTTACACACCCTCAAATACATCATTACATGTTAGGTTTGCATTTGTAACAGGGTCTTGCCACTCAACTACTAAGGCTGCTGAATTGCCTTGGGCTTCCCTCACAAAAGCGGGGGTCAATTGTATTAGAAGTAGAGAATTAAGAGTAACATGTAAACTATATTTGTGGTATTACACAGACGCTTGGCATAATACTTTTATTTGGAAAAAAAGGAAAAAATACAAAGCGAGTAGGTAATACAGTCTTTTGATCAGCATAAAATGCACATTTGCAAGTAAATCAACATCCTAAGGATGTATACATTGCCAATATAGCTTACAAAAAATTGTTGATTGGTGAAACATACTGAAGAAAGTCATTTGCTATGCTTTTTTATAACCTTACTGGCAAATTTATATTTGCTTTGTTCTGTCTGCACATGAGAGGTAATGTTTTATACGCACGCCTCTTCGCACAAAGTGTGTCGTGCTTACATTTACACATTCTTCTAATAGTGTTTCTTGCAGTTGTGCCCGTATATTCTATAGTCAGTTTGGGGTGTTAAGTCTTGCTATTTGTGGTGAACAAAGTATAACACTGGTGGTGAGACAGACGTGTCTGAACCACAAAATATTCAAACAGAAAATTTAATGTACCGATGCGTAAAATTGGCTCCCTAAACTCAACCTACTGCATTTATCATCACAAATTTATCACAGGAGAGATTTCCTCACAGAGTCAAACTTGTAGCAATTTTTAATACACATTTAAACAGAACAGTAATATCCTCAGATCGTTGGCAAACAAGAAGGGGATGAATTAAAATGTGTGTATTTCCACATAGGTCGACTGCTAAACCTATGCGAGGGTTAATGCCACAGATTGCATCTTACATAGCTATGCAGAGTGGGGCTCTTACACGAGGACCAGATCTCATCAATGTGGTACTTCTGAGATCCAGCTCGGTGGAGACGTGTTCTTGGACTGTCTACACGTGCATTTTTCACGCTTGTTACAGTGTGAGTGTTTGCAACATTTAAAAACAAATGTAAAATTCTTAAAGTGAATCTTGCAGCGCGTAACAGTAACAAAAATGTGATTTAAAGCGTGATACTGCAGACGCGGTATACACCGCGCTAGACGCGGTTTCTTTTCACACTGCTACGCTTGTGCAGTAACACAATACGCCTGTGTAGACACCCACGCGGTGATATGGAAGTAACACATTGATCTGCATTAATGAGAAATATGGTGTCTCGTGTAGAGGTCCTATGTTAATGTGTATACATAGTTGCCTATAAATACCCGAACCTTCCTGGCAAAGTGTTAAACACTTTGAATTGATTTATCAAAATGTGCCTTAATTGACCAGGGTTGTACATTTTTTGTATACTCGTTAGTATGGTCTATGATGAATGATGTGTGTTGTGACGGCATGCACACAAACACACACACACACATATATTGTTGCTTTTGTAAGCCGCCAGCGCTAGAAAGAAACGGTCAGAAAATGCCCAACCAACCTTAAAAATTTACTATCCGTTAGAAGTTTGTACTGTGGTATTTTCTGTGTTAGATAAACTTTTCCCAAAATTCTTTGCTTTCCACAATCTTCCCCTTAGTTTAATGATAATGAAAAGTACCGAAATCCACACATTAATTGCCAATCAAACGATTTGTGTACGACCTAGTTTTTTAAACTTAGGTTTAGATAAATTACACCTACAGAGATCACATAACAGCATTCATTATGGGTTCATTGCGATAAATAAATCATAATGATATTATGCAAAGGGGGTATACCATATTGTGCCGTATATTGGTCCATTTTACAAGGCAAAATAACAGAAACCCCCTCCTTTTCTCCAGGATGTTTAAGTGTGGTTGTAAATAACTACCCCAAATGGTATCATGCAAATTACAGATCACAAATCAGGTTCAATTCAAAAATGTCTTTCATTTTTTAATGATTAAGGAATTTCAAAGCAAGAAATTTGCCATGTTTAATAAGTAACATCAGGCAGCTTTTCGTGATCACGTTAAAGCGGCGGCATTTCGTGATCTAAACCTCACACCGAGACTTCACTGCGAAGTTGCCTTTTTTCTTTTAGGTTGAAGAATTGTGTAAATGCCTAATCTTACAACGGATTGACCTTGCAGTAAATGTGCAGTCTGTCATAAATGGGACAAAATATTACAGTAAAGCCACCCCAGAGTTTCCAAGTGGTCCTTTGACAAAAAAAGTCTGTGAGCAACCAGGCCAGTCTGTGAGCAACCTAGGCATTCTGTGAGCAACCTAGGCAGTCTGTGAAACAACCTAGCTTTCTGTGAGCAACCTAGGCATGCTTTGAGCAACCTAGGCATTCTGTGAGCAACCTAGGCATTCTGTGAGCAACCTAGGCATTCTGTGAGCAACCTAGGCATTCTGTGAGCAACCTAGGCATTCTGTGAGCAACCTAGGCATTCTGTGAGCAACCTAGGCATTCTGTGAGCAACCTAGGCATTCTGTGAGCAACCTAGGCATTCTGTGAGCAACCTAGGCATTCTGTGAGCAACCTAGGCATTCTTTGAGCAACCTAGGCATTCTTTGAGCAACCTAGGCATTCTGTGAGCAACCTAGGCATTCTGTGAGCACCCTAGGCGTCTGTGAGCAACTAGGCAGTCCGTGAGCACCTAGGCACCCCACAAGATCAATGGCAGCACAAAAAAGCAAGGCCCTCAGAATCTTTTGGATTTGTATGTATTTACCACACCAGCATCTACCCATCAGTTACCACTCCTTTTTTGGTCAAAATGATTTTAACAACCCCTCCCAAACAATTAACTTTATGGGGTACGTTTGTCAAAAGGGAAAACAATCAAGAATTCTGATAAAAATTAGAAAAAGTGGCATATCTGATCGGTCTGTTGGGATATGTGATTCAAACACCTATCATAGCAGTTCTTTTAAAAGGCATCAGAATCGACAGAAATTTGAAAAATGAACTTTTCCCGATGGTATTGATCGACCATCCTCCCAAGAGGTGCTAAAGATCAAGAAATGCAACTTAAGTTGAGGCATGTTTTGGTAGTACAAGCAGCCTGATTCGCATTGTTAACGCATGGCTAATAGGTGATCAATGGCAGCTTGAGTCCCCTCCTGTCGCTATCAGCGCCTGAATGTTGGCTTCTGCGGGGGCGAATCCCCTGGCTGCTAACTGCTCCAGTTGGGATTGGAACCGAACCTCTGGAGGCTGGGGAAAAAGAATCAGGAAACTTAATTGAGGTTTTTAGTCACAGTTAACTGAGATTCTCGTTGTACTGGTATATCCAGAAATAATATTTTATTATTTATATTTTTAATAATGGCCAAATTTCCCCCCACGTCTGACATCCTGGCTGTGTACTCCAGTTGAAACTTGGCAGAGTTGCATCAGTGTATAAACTCCCGAGGTGTATATAGGTTTGTCTAGATAGTGGTACTCAGTATTCCCTCCAAGAGTAATCATGAAGTATAATCTTCACTGTGAACACTGACTGGCTGTGTAGAACAGGCAATTCAAACTCCCGCCCCTAAGCCACAGCAGCAGACAACATCCCGCTGAGTATGTTATGACTGCCATGTTCAAATAGAGTCTCTTCAGCAGACTTTAGTAGGGGTCTGTGAAAATTTGATATCCGGTGTTTAATTAATAAGGATTTAAAACAAAAAATGTGATCCCGAATCGAAGTTTTTTCTGTATCCGTTCAGGTGGTAAAGGAGGAACCATTTGACAAAAAAATCCTCACGGTTCTTCATTTTTTCTGGGAAATTCTAACTAAATGTCCGTGTTTTTCAAATATTGGGCAGTCGTGCGTTGAAACTGCTGCTGGTGTACCATGCACAGGGGATGTTGTTGGCTGCTGTCCCCTAAGCCAAAGATTGGGGATAATTTGTTTAATATGCCGTAATTTTGCTACAAAACTGTTAGTGTTTTATACATTGCACGAAACTATTATGTAAGCATAATTTTTTTACTCGTGAACATTTTTGGACTGCGCACCAGTTTTTTATATGTGAGGTGAGCGTGGTGTGACTCGTGTCTTTGTGTAAGCTACGAGAGTCTATTGGCACGTTTTTGCCTTTGATTCTAGCAGCTTACGAGAATCGGAAATGGATCTTGTGGATTTGTGTGCGCCGAAATTCTAGCCCTGGAGGCGATCAAGCAAAACTGAACGTGTGATATACAGGAATGGACTTTTATCCAGAAAGATATTTGCAGAGAAATCTTCGTTTATCACCTGGTGAAGTTTCTTTTTTAAATTCTAATGATAAGTGGTTCAAATGATTTCCAAAAGGCGTGAGACTATTGAATCATATTAAATAGTGCAAAAACTTAAACCTTATTTCTCTTTTCATGTTTGAGACATCGTCATGCAAATTTTTTATACCAATCTTGGTCATATTGTGGTGGGGATTTTCGCAAATTGTTAAAACCTTGTAAATTATGGCCACATTATAGTTGAATTCCTTAACAAATGCACTTGTAATATCTCGGGTTGACTATTTGTTTATAGAATATTACCTGTGTGGGAGCAGCTCCCAATCCTCCGCACCCATAGTGGCTTAACATATGTGCCATGAGTTGACCCCAATCGGCTCCTGGACCACGAGGAGCTACTTCCCGGTGTACTCCCGGTACCCGTTGGAGGTTTTGTAGTAGTCGCCGTTGGAGGTGTATTGTTTGTTTAAAAAAGGTCGTCGCCGGCCCAGAGTTATG
>JAMKCH010010944.1:0-64619 GCA_023653785.1 Ophioderma brevispina
ATTGGTCAAAGGTCAGGAGTCCTAAAAGTGGCAAAACCTTCCCCCAGCATCATAAATCTGTAATACCGATTTCGCTTATTACAAAATCTTTTCATTTAAAATATGGCCATTATGTTAGTATCCATTATGCTCTTTTGTACAGCTGCGAGGCAGCATTGTATTGGCTAAGCTTGTTATCAACATGATTTTTTCTTGCGTGCGGAGCACCTGGTACTTCTAGACGTGCTGGCCTATGTCTTGCAATGAAATAATAACTGAACAAGTAACTATAATAAACATTGCCTTTTTGGAAATACACTACCCCCCTTTACCACCCCCCACCCCCATAACCCGCCTCAACGCCACCCCAGCAACGGTTATTACAAACAATACAGTCATTTTATTTTTATAGCATATTTTTTTTTTTAATTTCCAAAATAATAAAAAATATACGACTCACCAGCTATTGAGGCATTGGCCTGCTTCTTCTTCGGTTTACAATATTTTACCTGCAATAAAGCACATGTAATAATGGTTGAAACATTTTTCAGAAAATTATTTTGCGTTCAGCCTAGGGAAATCAAGGTATGAATAGAGAAACAGGGATGTTAATCTAAATCCACAACACCAACGGTTTCTACTTTGATCATGTCCCACAAGCTGTTTGAGAGTCTCATTTATTATGAAAACCGAGAATATAACAAAAATATCAAACGGCGACACACTTTGACAACTAATTTGGAGTAGTTATTGCACTAACTACATCCTGTGTAAATTTGACGAAATTTAAATTGCGGCAAATATGATTTTTCTTAAAAATCTAGTTTCACACGCCTTCTAGTGGAGATATGCATATAGAGGGCGCTATGCACATATAAATCTACCTTTGTAAGCCTATATGGAAAGATGCCCGAATGGATTTGTTCTGATTTTTTCATAGTAATAATCTCTTGCCTGCCCCCTTATATCAGTTGTCAAACTTGTTCGCCACTAGCTGAAATTGCTCTAAAAAACAGAGACACTTTGCACATGGGGTCAAACAGCTGTGATGTGGGTGTCCAATCGTTTGGAAACATGTGCTAATTGCCTGCTAATCCATGGGTACATTCAAGTATTGCCCTGTGGCCACTGACAACAGATCAACTCAACATATCCATAATGGGTTGTCAACGGGTAGGGGCACTATAGTTAAGTCTGTCCAACTAATATACTAAGAAGGATATGAAACTCCCTATTCACTCTGTGTTAAATGTTGATGTTCGTGTGCCTCCGCTAGTGTATCATGACTTAGGACTCAAACCACTTTTAAAAATAAGCGGTTTTTCGGGAGTTACCGTAAACCCTGACCATCTGACACTTTTTTTTCCGACACACCTAGAATTTGGACACCTTACAGGGGCATCTTCGTGATCCACAGCCTCGTCCCCCGACTTAAACCAAAAAATGTTGAATTTTTTATAATCATCTGAACTGTTTGAGCCTTAGTACTCTATGTGTGCCCAACTTACGTGCAAATTCGGGGTCGCATCTGTTAGAAATTTGCAATTTTTGTATTTCTGTCCATCCGTAAACGGACAGAAAATTACAGCACAATAGCATATGGGACCGTGGGAAATGCGCAATTGCTCATAACACAAATAAAAAAAACCCCGCAAGATCGGGAGCAGCTCAAATTTTGAGAATAAGCTTTTTCTCAGGATATCTATGATCAATGAATGAAACAGAAGGGCTGAAATCACGAAATGCACCTTTAATGGAATAGAACAGTGGGCTTTAAAGTCCGTGAAGGGTTCAAAATCTAATGTGTCCGGGAAAACGGTGTCAGATGGTCAGGTTTGGAAACTCCCTTGTATGTGCATTCCTGTGTGATGATAACTCACAAATGTAAATCATTATACTTAAATTTATGGGGTTATGTTTGTAATATGTGAAGCTTCAGATGTTGCTTTCAATATATGCACTGTATATTTTGGACTTATCTGCATAACCCCCAAGGCATTCCTGCAGGGGTGTGGGGGTGTAACTCGCCCATTAACAGAAGTTGCCTTTCATCGGCCAATATTTTGATTGTTCATATTAATTAGCATCATGTTGAAATGAATCGTAGATGGAATAGTTTGAATGAATAAGATTGTTGTGTTTAGTTTATTGTAAAGGTATTACTTTGGCTGTATTCTGCAGTATATATTTGTTCATAACTGAAAAAACAGGTGGTTCTCAAAACAATGTGTCTTGCTCTCATCATGATCAGAAAGTGTTTAACATTTGCACATGTACCCCATCCACCAACATTAACCTTTGACCACATCTGTGTCCCCTCATATGGGGCTTTGGGTCAGTTTTATACTGACTAAGTTTGGTGACCAATCTTTTGAGATTTGCGACAGAAAAACATGGATATTTTCAAAGAATGGCCCTTTCTCGGCCCATATGACATGTTACATCAATCGAATACACCACATTAACCGACCAAGATTGTGATCGTAACATTTGTTTTGCGACAGAAAAATGAATTCATCAAATTCCAGCCACCACCAAAAACTGTAGCCAAATGACAGATCAGAGTACAATCGGAGTAACACCTCATATACACCTTGGGCCAGTGGTTCATCGAACAAATGTAACTAACTGCCGTTGGTCCAACCGTTAAGGAAGGATATACCAAATTTCCCCAACTTTGACCAAAATGGACCGGACATCCATACACATACACTACAATAGAACATACTACATACATATACATCCATGTGATTTCTTAGTCATGCTCTGAGTAAGACAGGGACAAGACAAATAGGTAATGTGTTGTGTAGTGTTGTAGAAATGCTAATCAATTTTCGAAAACCCACCTTGTAATTTGTTTTTGTTCTAATTGCCGTCAAAAAAAAATGCAGTGTTTGCCCGGCTAACCCGACCCCCCTTGAAAATGGTCTGGAGATGCCCTGGAGAACCACATGTGATGAATTGTATTGTAATCAGCAAATTTACTTGATTGTTTGCAATCCCCCCCCCTTGTGATTTCCTATTGCTTTCAGCCCTTCTTTAGCGTGTTTTCTACTTGACAGACGGTATTATCAAGATAAAATTTTATCCGGTTGATACCGAGAATAAACAATAGTGCAAGTTTTCTATTGAGCGGCGTTTTCCGGAAATGTGACCGGCCGTCCATGGACTGTGATTTACAGCTAAAGTCAGCTGCACATCACAAGTCAAGCCGCGTTGTATTGTGGATCTGTGGACCCTCAACGAACTGTCACATCAAAGATGCAGTAATAGCGCATGTTCTTATCTAACCCGTCAAAGTCGGTGAATATCTGCCTCTCCCCATACCAGAAATTAATGCTTTACTTGCCTCTGTTGGGGTCCAAACAAATAGATCAGGAGGTGCATTTTTTCAGGCTTGTAAAAACGTGAAAAAATCCCTCGGAATTGGGTAAACGGTGACAAAAACAAAAATGAATATGCCCCTATCATCATGCCAGCGATGCAAAATGTGTTCTACACCCTGTGTTCCTAACGTCAACATCGCTGCGCATGTTGGGACGGGGTCAATTGCTACGATCACGGCATCAATTTCCGGTCTTTCGCCGGTATGTACACTCTATCGGAACGGTGTGTGTTTCTATTGGCGTTAACCGTATAACTTCTCTGCATTATTCCTTTCAAAGGAGGAAAAAATACTGTGGCAACTTTCATCGGTATAAGCAATAAAATGCAGTAGGAGACTGTTGTTTTCTATTGAGCCAAGTTAATCCCTTTCTGGTTTTAAACGACAAACTTGGTCCCATACAAAACACACCTGTTGTTTGACTTACCAGTCCACTTTTCTGATGCATACATGACAGCCACCATACCTCTCTGCTTCCCTGTTGTCGAAGCAATGGTGAGCCAATGAAGAGTTCTTTGAAGCCATCATTATTGAGATCAACAACCAAGGCCCAAGACCACCACAGTTTCAATATTTTTTCTGTGTAATAAAAAAGTGAAAATGTATAAACAGTGGTAACGAGCTAGAGGTCACTGGACCTGATTGATAATGGCTTTAGTCAGTAAATGATTACCAGACTATGTTTCACAAAAGCAAGTGCAGAGTCACCAAATATGAGCTTTTTTACTTACCCTAAATTAATGATTGCCTATTGTTATTTACATGACCTTTGACCTCAAAGTCCAAAAAAACAAATACCCACCTAATATCACTCCTTCAATTATATCCAATCTAATTCAATGAACAACTCTCGCCATTTTCGGAATGTTTATGACCTCAATATTACTAACCTCATTAGTTACCCACCCTAGAGTAGTTATCAACATGTATTATGCTAAATTTCATCAAATCAACAAAAGCCATGGGCCAAATAAGGCCATGTTCCATTAAGGCCTAATCACCTTAAATGACCCTACATTACATTGACCCCTAGTGTCGGAAGGAGGGATGACGGAGAGACACGTGGTCATATCATGAACAGGTGTACCACTACACTACAAACTTTTTATGCTGTTTAATTCTGTTAATTCTAAAAGTACTGCCTATGTTCACAGTCAAAACCTTCAAAAAGGGTGGATAGCCGTTGTGTGGGGGGGGGGGGGGGTAGCCAGTGGGAGTACCCAGTAGGGGGAAGCCTAGCACATGTGATTTTTTTTATTAAAAGGGACATAATGGCATGAAAAAAAAAATTGACATAATGGAAAGGGCCCTTACTGAAATCACTTCAACGAGTTTGAAAACAATTTGGATGTTTACATTCTGTAAAAAACAGGTAAAAACAGGAAGAGTTCCGGGGGATGGGGGGGGGGTGGCCGTGGCAGTTTTGTTGCAATTTCTGGAACAAGGATGCGGACTTACTGACAGCATTTACCAAACTTGAAAGCATGTTTGTCCTCAGCTCACAGACAGTGCATAGTGCTAATCCAGGCACCTAGTCAATCTTTCACTACAGATCACTATCTTACTAAAAGCCTACTAAAGGGCAATGCCTGAATCCCGGTTGAATGCTTTTGAAGGTCGCACAAAACATGCTTAGATACACTGAAATTCTGTCAGGGATGGGAACCCCTTGCTTTTCTGTCTAGCTATTGCCACAAAAAATGCCAACCTCACCTGGGACCTTTCCTGTTTTTATGTTTTTTATTTTTATGATTTTGCAAGAATTACTGTTTTTAACCATTTTTGTGGTAGTGATTTCAGTACGGGTCCTTTTCATTTATATGTCAATTTTTTTTGAGGCCATTAATGTTTCCCCTTTTTTTAAGACAGACAGTAAGCTACAATGGAAAATACTCAATCCTCCTCTGTTGGTTACTGCTATTATGCAGTCCGGGTGATACAATGACATACCCTGCACTGTACAGTTACATTTTGGTTGGTTGCTAAATTTTCCACTCTTGGCTGCCAAGGAAGATGGTACACCTCACCCTACATCAAAGAAGAGAGTGTTAGGAAGGATGAACAATAATTACTTTTTAAAAATGCTACCATTTTAACAAAAAAGACTTTCATTCAGTGCATATGCAGAGTTGGCCCGGGGGGCACTTGTATTCAAGGTTGGATCATGCTGTGTATTGCCTCCAAAACGTACCCTAAGCGTATTTCACTTGGCAAGAAAAACACCCTAAGCCGTATGCGGTTGATTGCTACCTAAACAAGTACTTTGGCTTGGTTTTGCTACCTTAACAAGTGGTTTTGGTTAAATTTAAAACCCGTAAACAGTCAATTGTACGACACGTTTAAAAACTACACCCAAAACAAGTATTTGGACGAGTAATTTTGCTACCCTAAACGAGAACGTTTATAAAAGGTACCTAAAAACAACTTTACAGGCTATAGAGCTTAATGTAACTGGCCCATCCTGATAAGGAATTTGTACACATGATTTCACTTGAAGTTTTTTATTTCAATTGTCAATTTTGTGCATTATCTACATCCTAATATTAAATTTAAATCCTATGTACCATTTAAATGTTGGCCCTATTTCTTTTAAATTAATGGTGCTTATCACGGGTGTCGTAATTGATTTTTAACCTGCATATTTCAGCCATTTCAATTTAACTAAGAAAAAACCAACCCGTACTAAAATATCCATGACCTTATTGTGATTGCATAAATTGGAGACGCCCTAATCTCTCTAGTCTACGCACATAGGGCCTACATCTAACGGTATTCTTAGGGTAGATCAGTACGCGAAAATGAAATGAACTCCAAATTATAAAGGCAATAAGTAGGAGACGCAAACGACAAGAAAATAAGCTAAATAAGGCTGAAAACGGTGTAAATCCACTCGGGGAATTACCAGGTGAAATCAGAAGAAAATCGGGAACAAAACCCACTATTTTCCAGCATTCAATGTAATTGTACTCAAAATCACAACTCCTAAATACGTATTTTTCGATGTGAAAAGCATACCCTTATTGTTGAATTTTTGACGATTTTGATACCCTAAAACAATGTACAGCGCGTACACGCTGATCTCAAAACGACCCTAATGACGCGTTTTTGTACACGACCATGATATCCACCATGGAAACCCAGTGTCCCCCCCGGGAGAGTTGGTTATCCCACACTTATGGGGGTTTCCGCCACCTGAACCCATCTGCACATTTTTTGACACACACATGAATTCGTAAACCTTAACAGAATAAACCTGTGCTTTATTCTGGGAAGGGTTTCAGAATTCATAAGGATGGTCAGAAAAGTAAGTCAGATGGGTCAGGTTTATGGAAACACCCCCGAAATGGTTTTGATTGGGTGCTTTTAATTTCATCTGAAGATAAGCACTGATAATAAAAACTATCCAAAATGATTTCTCTCATGAAAACTTAAATTGAAAACTTTTTTAAATTGTGTATGTTGTACATATAATTTTGAGAAGGTAACAAATTTAAATTTTTCACAATGTAACGATTGAGCTGTTGGTGTTTAAATTGTAATTTTTATGTTATTTGGTAGGCCGAATGATTGCTGGGGCTCAAATTTATAAGTTAATCATTCTCAGTTAGTTAAGATGTCCTAGTTTCATTCAGTTCCTTTTTTGGACTGTTAATGATATTTGCATTGTTAGTGGAGGAAATGTAAATAAGAATCTCTTGGCAGTGAGCTCATTACTTGTCGACATCAAATATGTCCATAACGACAATGTTTTTCACTTCCTTTTTCAGCTGGGTTTAAAGAGAAATAAGGACATTTCCAGGAAAGTGCTTCTCCCTTTGTTTTCAAAACCAGTTTTTTTGCATATTTAGAATGCTTACCAATAAGCATATTAATTCACACACAGGTGAATTAGATGAAAAAATGCCTGTCCTTTATGTACTAAACCAATATAACAACATGATTTTTGAATTTTCTGTCGTTGTCACAACAAGAAATTCAAGCATGCTTCCCTATAGGGTGATAGAAAGCCAGCAAGTCAAAACGTAGTTTTTGGTTTTCTTTTCTGCTTGTTAGTCCAATAAACATTTGAAATGTTCTTGATAGGTGTTCTACAACAAAATCAATGAAATTTAGAGAAATAAATAAATACTTGAAAATACATATTCGGATAATATTTTGGTATCTCATATGCAACAATCCAAAAGATGAAATTTGGTATCATTTAGAATTTGTGACATGGCGAATGCATGTGATTGCTATGCTGGGAGATCTGACATTATTTATGTGACATTCAAAATGAAATCCAAAAACTAATTTGAGTGCGAAAGGTTTAAAGAAATTCTGAGATATAACTTATTTTGACATACAAATTCAATACCTCCCGAATGTCATCTCCCACTGCAGTTTTGAATGAGGTCAATGCACATGTGGTCATCAGAGGTCATCTGTGCATTACCCTATTAGTCTTGGGGGCCAGTGAGTCCTTCTGTGACTGTTTATTGATCAATGGGCAAAGGAGTACAAGTCCAATGAAGTGCAGCTATTGCAGTCTTATACCATTAATAGGCTTTTTGTCTTTTTCAAATAAACTCACCAAGTTGATAAATTGACAATCAAGAATGGTGTGAGAAGCAAAATACAAATGAAATTGTACCCTAACTCGACATTATTTTTTGACACCAAATCTGCTGTCTTCTGTCCTTGTTAAAGAGACACTGGCACATTTGAAAAATAGTGCGCCCTCAAATTTTCAAAATCTAAAGAATTTTTTGCAATGGTTGTAAAGCTTTTATATACAAAAAGCCCTCACCCGAACTATTAAGACCAAATCAGCTTCCCTATGGTAACAGAACGATTATTGTAATTTAACGTCGGCAACGTTAAATTCAGCGACTGCGAAACGGCGTTAACACAAGAACACGACGCCGTATGCATGTTTCCCACGCTATGCACACTGTTGCCGGTCTATAACCTTTGTGGTTTTAATATCCTTGAGTACAAGTCAAAATATTCATAGTAATAATACACATTTGTTGATTAAAGTTATGGAAAACTTAAAAGTTGGCCTCAAATTACCTGGATGAGGTCTATCCTCGTATCAATGTCCTATCTCTTGGGGTAATGTTATTTTATGGTGTAAAATATATCTCTGTTCTTCCAATGCCTTAGCGATCATTTGAGAGCAAATTGAAGAAATTTCTGAAAATGGGCCAGTGCCGCTTAAAACATCATATATGCATTTGATCTGCCCATTTCAAATTACGCGGTTAGCCTTGGCAGTGAATCCTGAAATACTCATATCGTCCGCCCGCATCACATCTGTCGTATTTCACGTTTTTGAGGTTTTTGCGAAATTTCCGCCTACTTACTTAGGTTCATATCGAGTTCTTGCCATCCACAAAAGTTTCAAAATGTTAGGATTCCTATTAATTTTTATAATTACTGTTTTGAAATTTTCCTCAAATCATCAATCCCATCATATCCGCGTTTCACATACTGTCATAATTTTCAAAAATCGCCATTCGTTACACGTGTTTTGGTATACGTTTTCTATTTTTTGCCGATCTCAAAATCACGATTTCACATACAGATCTATTTTGACGTTTCGTAAACAAGCGTTTCCACACATAGTGATCTATTTTACGTATTTTTTTTATTTTTTTTATTTTTTTTATTTTTTGCATATACATTTTGTTATTTTCAATACAGACTTATAACTTTGTACCTATTAGGATAATATATTGAAGTTTAAGTTTGATGTATGGTTTTATATTGACTTCAAAATGTTTCTTTCAAAACAGGAAAGTCTAGATGTTTCCTTTATTCTTGTTTAAACCGTTAGACATGAATGTCGTGACAGATTTTGAATGCGCTTTCTCGGAAACGGTTTTGTAAAATACGACAGTATGTAATGTGGCCGACGATATTGCTACTCACCGTGTAGTTTGAGTTTTGTGAACCAACCGTTGTTCACTTACGGCTAGGTCCATGAGGCCATCTTGGTTGAAATCTTCATGATACCGCCATGCCAAATCTGCCATTAAGCTAATAAGAAAAGGACAGAAAACATTATTTCTTTACCTGGGGCTATAGCTTAAATCGCTGTCCAGCACTGCTGTAATCTTTTTTCAAGACATATGCAAACATTCGAAATTCAAGTTTTAGTAGGTCAGAATAGAGGTCGATTTCAAAATGCAAATAGCCTAAATCTACCATCCGCATCTACTTTGCGTGTAGCCCTACAACGGCACTACAACCATGTCTATTGCAGAAGCTACTCTTCAACCGTACAGACTTGGCTAGTTTGCGATGACAGTACTGCAAATTGGATTTCCGAAAGGCAGTTATTAGGTATACGAGCTGTCCGCCCAAAAAAAGGTTAACACTCGTAACGACTGCATTTTGATAAAAAGAAAATTGCATGGGTCTTTGTTTGGTATCCCCTTAATGCCAATAAAACAAGCTTTACTATGCCATTGTATTTCATTCCAATCCGACACGTAAAACAAAAGATATGCTTCCTCATTAGGGAGGCAAAAGCAGCTTGTTCCGATTTTTGCCTTAGGACGCATTGGAATCATGATGGCACTATACACTTGGCACATCTTCTTTCCATCTTAAAAAGAAAGCAAATAGATTTTGCAGTGTTTTCTATTAAAGAAAGACTTTTCGAGATTCCTCCACCTGGTGTTTTTTAGTAATACCAATGGATACATTGGTTGGATCTACCACAGACATTCTCTTCTAACAAGGGAAATGTTGGCTTGAGTTTTTGCCATTTCTGGTCTGTGCATCTGTATTGCCGGCCACTGGTGTCTATATTTCCAATTCTGCCTGCTTCATTATTCTATTCCGCCTCATTATCAGACAGAAGTTTCTCCTTTTTTTGTTTACTTTCCGTGTTTTTGTTGGTTTGTTGGTTGTTGGGAATCTAATAAGGAAGCGTCTGATTATTTGGTTTAATTTGTTTTGGTTTACATTCTGTTTAGATTTTGAGCGATTTTGATAGGAATAGACTCTGCTCTGAAAGTAACTGACTGATTCATATTTGAAAAATACAAAGTATTACTGATCATGAAAAATTATCACACTTTATGACAATAATGAGTTCAAAAGTGATTGTCATATCTTTCAATAAGTTCAATTGCCACATAGCACAATCAATACCCAAATTGAGTATTTACAAAATCATGTTTCACACATCTTACAAAGGTTACACTGCAATCGGACCAATCCGAATTTGTACTCTCTATTTTTGGCGAAGCATATCTTTTGTTCTACATACGCATTGAATGAAATAAATGCAAATAAAAGCTTATTTAGTTAGTTTTAAGAGCATACCAAAAATACCCATGCGTACTTTATTTTGTACAAATGCCTGTCCCGAGTGTTGAACATTTTTGTGGTAAATTTCCTGTACGGTGAGGTAGCTCCTCTATCAATACATACCTAATGGCTACTTTAGAGTGCCCACTAGGTAGAGAAGACAGTATTCTTCTGTGACAGTCCCTGTAGTAGACACACAGCTACTTCGTATACCGCATTTTACAATGACGCCATCTTTATAGTACACAAATTGGGGTGCTATATGCTCAGTCTGTGTGTAGCATTTTTTTTGTATGCAATTAAGAGTTGAACCAACCAACTAATATAATCGAATACCTTGAGTGCATTTTTTTTCCAATTTATAATCTTCAATTTTCCAAGATGTCCCTAACCTCACTAGTACTAAAGAGACATGACATTTTCCAGAAAGAAGCACCCTAAATTTTTTTAAAACCCGGTTTTTGCTATTTGTAATGCTTATCAATGTTAGATCACCCTGAAGTGAATAACTGTCCTTTTCATCTTTGTGTAAAAAGATGATGATTTAGTATTTTTCTGTCATGCATGACAGAAAAAATCCAAGCAGGCTTTTCTATAGGGAAATTGCCCCCAAACAGAAAAGAAAACAACAAGGCCAGAAAATGTGTGTGCGTAATCGGCCAAGCATGTTGGGTTTATTTACCTACACCATATAAAACATGCATGAATTGAATAGGATCCTTTATTAACAATACACATTACAAAAACCCTCACTAATTAATGAAAAATTAGCTTTGTCCCGACAGGGCTTATCTGGAAGCTGCATAATTAACCTGCCCCTAGTAGGGCTACATCCTTTTAGTTTAGCCCCTCCCGACAGCCCCATCTGTTGGAGGACGAGATAATAAATTAATGCACAACACTACACCCTACTATTAAGCACGACAGCTCACCCAGACAGGCTGATCTGTTGGAAGCTGCAAAGAGTACACATTGAAATAGCAAAATCTCTGTAACTTTCAACTGATGAAAATTTCACTTTTCTCATATACCCCAAGTTAACCTTACCAGTATAATTGTAGACTCCATATCATTCAGATACCTATTTCAGAGACAACTTTGAATATGATGTAAAGATTTATATGGTTTACAGCTATATTGTTGAAGAAAATACCAAAATCACTGAAGTGAATTAACTAGAGGGTACGTGAAATTAATTTAGATCAGACATTTGCAATAGAAACCGGTTTTAAATAAAGTTTAGTGAAAAAATGGAAGGACTCAGCATAATTTCGCTAACACAACCCAAACATAAAAAGCCATACATTTGAATTGGGGATGGGAAGGCGGGAACAAAATTATAACATCAAACAACCACCATGTCAATTGCGCACTAGTAACCGAATTGGTCAACACACAACAATGATGCGATTCCGAATCACATTCATTTCATGAATAACACTTATAAACAAAGACGCGCAACGATTGGATAAGAAAGAAAGTCGGTGCCAAACTCGACATGTACACAACTCAGAAGCTACCAATGGACTCGACCAATTCTTTCTGGGGGGCAAACTGGTTTTCTTCATATAAATTTTCCTAAAAGCTTTGTTTTCCCCCAAACAGAAAGAAAAACAACAGCCAGAAATGCGTGTGCAGGCAATCGGCCACTGTTGTTTTTATTTCCTACCCCATAATAAAACATGCATGAATTGATCTGATCCTATTAACAATACCATTACAAAACCTCACTATTATGACAATTAGCGTCCCAACAGGCTATCTGTGGAAGCTGCATAATTAACCGCTCCCGAGTGAGGCTACACTTTTAGCCCCTCCCAGACGGCCCCATCTGGGATGAAGATATATCAATTATACACAACACTAAACCCTACTATTAAGCACAACAGCTCACCCAGACAGGCTGATCTGTGGAAGCTGCAAAAAGAGACAAATTGGAAAACTTAGCAAAATCTCTGTAAATTTTCAATATGATGAATTTTCACTTTTTCTAGACCCCAATTTAAACCTTATCAGATAGGTTAACTTTGTAGACTCCATATCAGTTTCAATTACCTAATTAAGAGAACTTTGAAATATGAATGGTCATTATAGATGTATATGGTTTACCGCGATTGTTGAAGAAATACCACAATCCCTGACGTGAATTAACTAGATTGTACGTGTGGAATCGAATTCGATAGACATTTGCAAATATAAACCAATTTAAATTATAGTTAGAAACAAATTGGAAGGACTCAGCATAATTTCGCCAACCAGTTTGAGCAGCAATTCAACCTTGCTAAAGCCAGCCCCCCCCCCCCGTAAAAACATGAAGAAACCGAATGATCAAGGGATATTAAATTCATTAGGATTAGCATTGAAAATACAGGGCCTTAGCCAAAAATGATCACGAAGAGCCTCGCAGCCCCAACGAGTAAAGATGCAAGCCCTCATAACCCTAACAAGTCACTATCGTCGCGAATGAAAAATGTGAGAATTTTTTAATAATGCAAGCATTACCATCACGCGCAGACGCTGTGTGCTTTCTTTCTTGTTCCAGATTGACTGGGCCCTGCTTACCTGCATTTGGACTCCATTCTCCATCATAATTAATACACGTGGGAGGATATCAAGACCATATGATCCTTGTTGTGGGAAGCAAATTCTAATTCTTTAAGATTTTCTTCAATCTGCTTACCGAACAGCAGAATCTTGGATCTAAAATATCACACAAGAGTCCCTAAATGAAGAATGACTGTGGTAGGATACTCTTCGCTTGAATAATAGTCTATTCAACCTATTTTTCAAACCAGCCACTCTTGCTCCCGGTACACCATGCCAGAGAACCTAGCCACCGCACGTACTCAGCTTTGTATTGAATTTGCCAGCTCTATTGACGATGCTGTCGCAAATGATCCAAGTGCGTGTCGGACCTGCAAAATATAATAAGCCAAAAGCAGGAAACAGAACCAACAAAATTTGTCCTAAAATGACTACTGTAAAATTAAAGTCTCTTGAAAATTACAATGATTTCATGAACTGTTAAATAGTAAATGAACATTTTAGAAATTTTATAAAAAATGGATTTAAATCACCGACACTGATAATTAAGGATACCCATTAAGCATAACTAAAGAAGACAATCATCTCATACAATAGAGACTTAAATGATGATTTCCTCTGAAAAACATAAAATGAACATAGTAAGCCTTAATTTTTGGCGAGCAACTAGCAGGAACAAAAAAACAAATGAATTTTGAAAATAAACTAGTGGAATGAAAGCAATTAGCAAAGTGCAAACCATAACTGCAACAACTTTCAAGCAGAACCAGTAAAGCATTGTAAGCAAAATGAATCACACAATGCCTACAGGGATTCACTTTAAACAAAAGAGGAATAAAAATTCTGGGCCTGATATTGATTTAAAGGCAAGAGGACTTCCACCCTCCCATACTTTGATCTTTTCATCAGTCAGTCCACATAATGCGGATGCGGGCTGACGTGGCTCGCAATATGCGGAACCTATGGGGAGAAAATTACTAGGTTTAATCCTAGCCCTTATCCCCTGTTTCAAGACAGAACCAAACTGAAAGCATGTTAGGGATAACTGAGAAAAAAACTGGGCCCAAATACAGGTGGCCCAATTTTTGCGGGCATGTATCCCTAAAAACTCTGTCATAGCACGGAGCGGACAACACAGAGAATGTGGTAAGCTCCTATGAATATTGAAACTGACCTCCCATATTTGATCTGTTTTTGATTTTCTTATCTTAATGACCAAATCATAAAGATCTTGATTGACAATGAAACATCAGAAATAGTAATAACACTGGAGGTGTCACCAAATCCGCTAGTGCAAGAAAACTCCCCTACTCTTAAAAAACCCAAAAAGAAAGAAGGATCTTTAAACTGGCCCACTTCAAAAGATTACCGACAAAAGTTGAGGGCAAAATTGACAAAGACGCTTATAAGGGGAATGTACTGGACCCTATGGTCTGTTGAAAAAAAGTCTGTTGCAGCCTTCCTTCAACTTGCTTTATGATGGAATCAACTGGGTGGTGCTCAAAACCACCCATTGGATTTTGTGAACGAATAATAGCTCAAATGTGAGATCGAATAATGATAGAGCAACTCCACCCCTCATGGACAAAAAAGAGATTAAGCAACCAGTCACGTGTAACAACGGGCCAAAGCTGCCCCAAATCCCACTTATCCCTAAATTTATGAAATTCACGAGCAGCGATGGTAACGAATCCAGTGCCCTGAGCTAAAAAGCATTCAAAGCGCTGTGACTTGTAACTCTAAAGTTTTCCAAAGGACGTCCGGAACTGGAGTCCATTGGAAGGTGCCTTGACGTCGCTAACTTCCCGAAAACGACTCTCCTGAAAACGGAAAGCGCGTCAGCAATGTTATTACACTTTCCTGAAATATGCTTAGCCCAGCAATGCGCCGTTTGTATTTCAAACAATTGTAAACAAAACATCTTACAAGTGTCATGATTTTGGGGCATCTTGAAGTTTGTCTATTTACTATTGCCCAACGCTTTTTCATTCGCCAAACGCAATACAATCGTTTACCACGCGCAAATCCCCCCATTAAAACAACAGCGACTAAATTTGAAAAATTCTGGTCCAAAAATTGATAATTTTGTGTTACGGAAGGTGGCCAGCGCCCCTGAAACCACCTCCTCTTGAACAAGCCCCCAAAACGCATAGCACCACTATCATCCGTAAAGTTGCCAAATCCCCCGCCCCCCCCCCGTACCAATCTGTTCTGGATTATAGAAAAGCAATTAAATTCTTGCAGAAACCAACCACATGCGCAAATCATTCTTGACACCCTGTGAAACCCTTATCTTATGCCAAGCACTCTTGACACCACACCACGGTTCAAATCATCAATCTACGTAAAATGCCCGGCCTGTGAGATCCTTTTGCATACAAACGAAACGAACCAATCACAGATTTAAATTCTAAGTGTTGTTTTGGTTGCATTTTTAAAGCATCCTGGAACGCTTTGCAATTATTATCAAGACAATTTGTTTTTCACTGGAATGAAATTGACATTTGCACGAATCGATCTCAGGCCCAAATCTTGATTTTAGTGGCTGGTTCCACCGTTTTATTAGGTGCCAAAGGTACTCTTAACCGTTTACATAGATTTGAAACTGTACGAGCATCCCACTACAAGAAAATTTGCTATTCCCCGAGCGCTGCACAAGAAAATCATCAGCGTAGTGTGTGAACCTATCATTACCAATCACAGTTTTAGCAACCCATTCTAAAAAGGTAGAAAAAGTTTCAAAAGCGGAGAGCAAGAGCACCATATGGGGAGTCCTTACAAATAAAACATATGCCATTAACTCTCATCCCTAGCAAATGAAAAATCCTGTTGATGGACTGGAAGGAGTCTAAAGCAGACTCGATGTCTGTTTTAGCCATGAAAGCAACCCTACCCACGCAACCACTAATTTGACTGCATCGTCAAAGTTGTAATAATGAACAGAACAATAATCTTTGTCAATGCCATCATTTATCGCCTCACCCTCAGGAAAGGATAATGCTGGATAAGCCGAAGTTACCTGGTTCATGTTTGGTACTCAACCCAATAGAAAACATTAAATTTGAAAAGGCCTTTGTTTGAATGGGCCGCAATCCTCCTCAATTGAATTTCCCCTTCCTTGTTAAGCTTTTCAACAGCAGCAATTGGGTGTTCAGAATTGACTTTAAATTCGGAGCATCCCTTTTAAAACCCGAACACCAGAAAAACCTAATCTGAATCCATAGAAAAAACCCATCTCTAAGTAACTGAGCAGAATCTCTCTATTAAGATAAGCATCTAAAAGTGGAATAATCTACCTAATTTAATGGAGATGGTTATTTACACCAATCAGGACTGCCCAAAGATTTACATGAAGTAGGCAAAACATCTTAAATCATTCCCATTCTTTTGCACGGCTGCACACTGTTCCCTTTCATCACAGTCATTTGAAGCATACGATGCTTGAACTTGCACTGAGAGCGTTAGCAAAACCGCTTCTGTTGAGTCCAAGCGATTTTGGCTGAAGAGTTTGTTTTTGAGATGCCGGTTTGCAGTGAAACCTGACTGATTGGTACTAAATTGTCTGGTACTGAACGCACTTGAACGTTGAATAGGTGCACGAAACCCCCCGCTGCTGTGATCTAGGTTGAAACCCCCTATGAACTGGAGGGGTGCTAACATAAGGGCCCATAATTTCCCCATCAATCACGGCCCATTACCTTTGAGGTTGGGATTGCTGACGCAGTCTACAAAAAATTTGAATGTCATAAACTCCTTCCCCACCACCAAACGTGTCAGCTGCTGTTCCTAGACTATCTGAGCATATTTCAAAGCTCCTGAACTCTGTGAGAATGAACTTCCGAAAAAATAGATGCAAACACCTAAAAGGCATTCTTCAGGCATGATTATTGGATTGAACTTCTGCCTTGCATCTAATGCCAACAATGTGACACCTCTTGATAACTCTGCTAAAGCATAATTTTTCTGCTCATTCATTTGGAAATCTTCTTTTAAGGTAACAAACCAAACTCTACAAACTCCCCATTGATTATTTTGGTTCCAATTGATGATTGTACTTCACACCCAAGAGGGCTACAAATCGATACTAAAGAATCGGGAGAGTATTGTCCTGCCCAGAAAACCCTCCATACCCGGTTAAATCGATGAGGGTGATAATACTGTGAACAATTACAGTGCATTGAGCCGATTTTGACGATTTTATTTAATGAAATTGTATTGAAACTGTGGATTGAGAGTTTGGAATTAACACCAAGTAACCGTTAACCGACCCCGACCCCCTCCGCCTTGAAGTATATGCAAAGTGTGGCAGAAGTTGTTGTATGGCACAGAGAACTTAATTGTAAATCTTGCTCACCGGAATTAGCTTGACCACGAAGTAGGGCATCTGCATCCATGCCTTACAATACTACCTCAGCACCTTGATGACATACAGGCTGGGAGAGCGAACGTCATCGGCCAGTAAGCCGTCCTAAACATTTCCATTATAGAAACCTGACCCTGACTGGACAAGCCACGCCCTAGTCCCCGCACCGTCGTTAATTGCACTCTGATTAGCTTGTTGAAAACAATACCTGCTCCCCGCAGCCTAGAGACTGTCGAAACATTTACACCAAATGTCCGTCACGTAACTTCTTGTTTGAAGTACGCCGCCAGTCCCACGCTGCTGATGTCAACAGGTCCAGCAACTGAAACGACATTTTGACTGGCTTTTGATTCCATAACAGTTGGGTAATTCCCCGCCGAGGCCATGAGCCGGCAGACTGAACACTACTATACCGCTACGAACTTGATGAGTTGTCGATCGCCTTTGTTGATAGTAACACCCTTGTACCTGTTGCGTGTCGCTGACGACCACCCAGTATTCGAATACGAGTTTTAAGTAAGATGCCTGACTAACATCACCAGCTGTTTGAATCCCTCAAAGCCTTCGCTTGCGCTCTGGTTTGCCTTGCAGGTTGCGGATAACCCAGCCGTCGATGATGTACGTTTACTTCCTCGTTTTGTCCGTGGCATGATTAAGAAGACAGGTAATGTATTAAATGTTTTAGAGCAACAAAATTTACACCAACAACCACCATGTTCAGATTGCCACTGTACCGAATATGTCAAACCACAACATTGATCGCGGCCGATCACATTAACCTTTCATTGAATACATTATAAACAAAGAACGCGCAACGATTGGATAAGAAAAGAAAGCGTGCCACGCGACAGTAAACCAACCTAAGAAGCTACCACATGGACTCGGACCCATTTCTTTCTGCAGGGGGCAAAACTGGTTTTCTTCATATAAAAATTCATAACAACTTTATTATGGTAGCAGGCAATTTCAAAAAAGGTTTGTGATTACTTGTTGTCCAACAAACCTTCGGAAAACGTTTTGGTAGGTGTTCTACCATGATCAGGTGTAAATTGAGAGAAATTTTGTATTAATCAAAAACATCCTCCTCTGTCACTGTAATAAATGATAAAACGTCACGCAATAATGGACCCAAAAGCCACAAAATGTTTCGCTAGTTCCAGAGCGGCCAAATACCTAGGCATTAAAGTGCCAGGAGATTTTTTTTATAATAAGATTTTCTTAATTGCCAAACGGGATCGATTGTAGTTCATACCAAGAACGTTCCGAAGGTTTATTGAAAACAACTACAAAAGAAAACAGCAAACCTTGTTTGAACTTGCTTGCTATGGTTATTGTCCCCATAGAAAACACCGTTGCTTTTGACTTTCTGTCGTGCACGACAAGAAAGTACTATCATCATTCTTATTACCATAAAGACGGCGTATTTGGCTTATTCACTTCAGGTGGATCTAATACAGTGAAAGCATTACAATATGCAAAAAACCCGGCTTCGAAAAAATTGGGGGCGCTTCTTCTGGAAATCTTTCCTCATGCTCTTTAAAAAGCACAATCGGGCCAAGATTTGAACCACATTGACGAGTTAGGGAATGCAAAAAACACATTACATTTAATTTAAGATTAGTGAAGTTAAAGCAAAAGTTTTAAATCCGGGTTTGTACCCCTGTTTAAATGGGCCGCATCACCTCACATTCGCAATACTGCTGGTGAGATTTACATCACATGTACGCTTAAGATTTATCTAAAATGCTTTTATGCTCAACAACATCACCAATAGCCTAGTGGGTATTAACAAATGTCTAGTATACAGGGGCCGGGGCTCATGGGTTTAATTCCGGGCTGAATGGGCACTGTTGTAATGCCTGGACACGCTTGGGAGAAAAATAAAGATTGAAACAAAAAAATCTATCCAGAGTCCTATGAATATCTAATGACGCCAATTGATGTTTTGCTATTGCCGCCTTCACAAGATTAAAAATTGCACAGACGCATCATGTGCGAGTGTTAATCCCCCTTAACCACGTACATCAGGGCAGGTCAGAAATACCATGACTACATATCAGTCATGTAAGACATCACTTTCATAAAAAACTAATGCATTTCAAAACATTTTAAAGCAGTTGTTCAGATGACATTGCAAGATAAAAAGAAAGTAGACCAGCGCAAGACTTTTGTTCCTTACTGCAGCCAGGTAGTGGTTATAACCTATATGGGGACAGATAAAATAATCGAAACATCATGTTGTGAAGAATTAAGTATCAGTCTACGGTTACCTACATTCCATCCAGTACATTAGCAAAATCGGTTCCAGATCCACTCTTCCAGAGACAACATTCCCGGTTCCCATTGCGGGGCTCCAAAAATGACTTACACTATGCATTCTGGGCTTTATTTTCTTGCCTGTACCCTGGGGTTCCTATGACCAGGTAAGATATGCCATCTTGGTTTAGATCACCAGTTATCAAGGACCTTCAAGAACAGCATAACATCATGTTCATTCAAACATTCAATGTAATCTCAGAAGCCATCACACCATTTCAAAAGAATTCTATACACCATTTTAGGGGAGGAAAGTTGGATTTGTATTGAATGTATGAATGCTAGTTCTGAATTAATAGGTGTCAGAAAGTATGTCCGAAAGGGGCACTTATGGAAACACCCCCATTCTAGTGCAAACTGAAGCTATATTGCAGAGACAAAATTCTCAGTTCTTTTTAGACCACCAGGGGCACGCAACTCCCCTCTTGCTTTCCTTGGATATGACAATGTTAAAGGTTAGGATTTAGGGCTAAGAATTTAGGATAGGGACTACTGCGTTTTGTTCCTAATAAACGCTCTTGCTCTAATAAACGCCCCTACCACGATTGGGAATAAAACAATTGGGTCAAAGAAAAATGAGTTAAGCTTAACAGTCACCATGATTTAATGGCCTTAATGGGCTTCTGCTTATGATCCGTCACTAATGAGTAAAATGGCACAGCCACAGCCCATTATAACTAAATCTTACAGCAAGGAAAAATGAATTTTTCTCATTAATTTTGGCAGGCGACCCTAGTTACAAAATGATCCTTAGATATCCAGAACATCGTCCGGCATTGTGGTTTGTTCAGAAATTGTACTGTCGCAAAGATCGGGCATGGGGTTTTTTGAGATTTCCAAAATGGCTTCCAAAATAGGTGTGGCTTATATGCATGTTCGTAGTTGCTAAGAGGAGTGTGACGTATTTAACAGAGTAGAGTGCACAGTTATAAGTTTAATTAGTATGGAACTTTGACCTCAGTAGGTGCGAAAACAGCGTTCCCCTGCTCGTTCATTTGTATTGTTGGTAATAAGCGAAAATAAGCATGTGCAAGGTGATTTTGCGGGGGGCATTTTTGACTTTGCATTTTTGACTGTTTAATAACGCCCCCCCTTTTGAAAAATGCACGCCTGGGGCGTTAATTAGGACAATGCGGTTCTCAGTTAATTCCTTAGACGAGGGATCACAAACCTTTATTCACATGACAGTCTAATGAATTTACACTTTCACTGCTTGGCCAGCAACCCTAACCCTGGGGTTCTTCAGATGACAGTCATGTGAAGCAGTCCATAACAGCTATTAGGCCAAACTATCCATGTGGAGAGGTGGAGTGGAGTGGGGGTGGATTGAAGAGATATCGAGGTTGGATGGTTTTTAACCTACAACAAAAAGATATTCAGAGTGTTCTTTGTGGGGCCAATAGCTACTTCTTTTCAGTAAATAAATTAGTAGTTTCATTCAAAACACTAATAAAACCTAACACAATCTCAGGGAAAAATACAGCATTCACCGAAAGACAGTTGTGTTGCCTGCCGTCGCAATTTGTGAAGGGGGACAAATGTCACCAAGCGTCACCAAAGTTACATGAGATCACCAAGATACATGAGACCACCAAGATCACATGAGGTTATCCATGGTCACATGAGGTAACCAACGTGGGTAACTACCAAGGTCCATTGTATCCAAGTACCACGAAAATGTGCGCAAACATGTGGAAGAGCACAACCAATTGTTTAGAGGTTCAAAATTTTTACCACAAGACTCACACAGGAAGACACCACTACCAAAAGAAGCAATCCTTTTAGTTCCCTCTTAAAGACTACACCAAAAATCCGAGGGTGTTTTGAATCAATCCCAGGATGCAATAGCAATTGAACCTTACGTACTTGTACTAAACACAGTAGTACTTAGTTGGATATAAAAAGTATTCCAAAAGTTTAAGAACCACAAGCACATCATAATATGCAAAAAGTACTAAAAATGTGACTAAAATGAGCATTAAAGTCGGGGTTTTTATGTGTTAAGAATACGATTTTTATGTATCACAGACCTATTGAGGTGAAATTCCCCAAACGGTGCAATGTGGGATTGACTCAAAAACACCATCTGGCAAAAATCTATTCTGCTTGTCTTTCAAATGCACCAGTGGTACCCAGGGGTAACAGATCCTTAGCCTAATTCGTATGCTCATTTAAAACTTAGTTAATTGTAAATGTGAAATTATCGATCATTCCACCTTGGGGGTTCACCATCCTTTTAAAATATTGAAAATAAAAGTTTTTGTAAGAAGTCACCGTACCAATTAACTGGGAGTTGAGAACAACAAATTAAATGTTTACTAAAACATGAAAGAATAATTAAATATTCTAGCACAAATGGGCATACTGCGTGATGTGTGAAGCAGCGCACGTAAGCAGCCACACGAAAGTGTAGACTACAGAGCGTGCATGTGTCTCTAAGCGCAACAAGTTTCAGGACTGTCCAAATGTCAGTCTTTGCATCTGATGTTGGCAGATTCGGATTCATACTCCTTACTTCTAGTCTACCAAAACTTGACAACTGGAGTAAGTAGCCATGGCCCCAGCGAAGTTGGACTAAATAAAATTGCCGAATAGGGAGCTTTCTAGGAGGTAATTCACATTAAATGAAAAAGACAAAACTTAATTATCAAATGCATTAGACTAGCAGTATGCTTCTGATATTGTTGACTGTGGCTAATTTGATAACCTTTGCTTCCTGGATCTCTGGAGAATATCACACTATGTGCAGGCAAGCTCAAAACCTGACAAATAAAATAGGTCTTGACCATGAGGTTGGACACATTTAAACTGCAAAATGGTTCTTCAAGAGCCAGTGACTCAAGAAAAGACAAATTAAAAATATTATTTTAATGCATAACCTCGCGAACCAGGAGTCTCCGGACCAGTTCGTGATCAAGTTCTTGCTACTTGCATAATGATGAGTTGACTGCTGTGTTAAACAAAAATAAGTAGCACTTACCACCAGTCATTGCCTAAGAGTGGTTGAAGTATACATGGACGTACGGTTGCATATTTTACGTGTGACAAGTTTTCAAGTCTTGGAGAAGGAAAACCTTTGGCTTTTGTTGGGAATTGGCTCACGTCCTTGTAAAGATGTGAATACGCGTCCTAATGAAAGAACAGTCAAGATATAAGTTGTAGAATTGGGCCCAGATTCATTGCAGCACTCTTATTAAGAAAATGACGGATTGATAGTTCGGTATTCTAACAATTTTCCAATGGTTAATTTGTAAATAGATGAGTTTCAATTATTTAGCCAAGGTGTGTCACAGAAGGACCCTTAGATTTTTGGTAATTTAAATCACAATGGGAATCCAAGGGCGGATCGAATGATATATGAAGCGTAGTGAGGATGACATGTCCCTGAAGAGTGGCCAGCTCCAGCTTACCTGACAATCAAGTTATGAAAGCTGACATAAGATTGCATGATTGCTGTCCAAACAGTTGTCTATCGGTCGACAAGACCCGTGGACTACTTCGAGAATTCTAACATCGCGCCTTGCCTGTATCAAAGTATGCGGGATAGTTGAGAAATGTCACACGTAAGATCTCTTTCGTGAATCCAGGCCCCTGGCTTATAAGTTGTAATAAATGATAGAGTGTAACAAGATAGAAAAAATTATGAAGGCGTGTTCTTCACTGTCTCCCACCAAACTGATTTTTTGTGATTCCAAAAGGAAGGTTTCAAGAATAGGCTTTGACCCCTACAACATTGACACAGAGAAGCGATCATAATTTTACCTTCTGCTATCGTGTCAAACACTGTGATTACTCAAAACCCTATTCACTCCAAGACAGGAGATGTGTACAACGTCTGGTTGCTTCATTAAATTCGGCAAAGTCCTTTGTGCATTGTTGCTCCAGCAGTGGCAGACCAAGAGATGTTTCCAGATGTTTGGAGATTTGGCCCAATCATGCTCCAGGAGCAGTATTTCAACTCGTCCATAGGGGGCGTATTCATTTTATGTGTGCGCTTTATTCCGTTAATGTTTCTATTGAGATTACAAAAGAACGACTTCCTGCCGGCTAGGAATGCGTGACGTGTGTCTGTGGGCGGCTCGTTTGTTATCTTAAGATCGTGAGGTTCGAATCCCACGCCATGAACAAAATTTGCGTTTATGATTTTATTGTATTTTAGAGTGGAGATTGGAATCATAAAAAAACATCAGAGTGTGATTGAAAGTAGAAAAATATGGAAGAGCTGCCTTATGAGATCAAAAGACTGGTCCGGGTCAGGAGCAGGAATTCGAAGCCATAAAATCTCAGACATGCGATGTTCCACTGTTTGTGGTGCTTGTCCAAACCACAGGTAGTGTCCTGTTCTGCTCCGGTAGCCCCACTCTGCAAGGAAGCCTTAGATCGGCCAATTCTGGTTCTCAGTCTTTTGAGGCTCAGGTGAAAGATGCTAACAAGGTTCAATACCAATAGATGTTGGTGGCAAGTCTTTCTGTTCCACAATTGCTGGGTGAACATATTTACTCTTCGTCTTCTCAACGTGGGTCTTATAAGAGTGTGCGGTCCTCAAGGTAACTTCCTAAGGTTGGCAGGGTTATCACAGTGCTCCAGGGGGTTCCAGACAGGTAACTTTAACTTGACGTTTGGCTTCACGGTTCCTAGATGGAAAGCACAACCCTGTCTGGGATGGAGTTCCACGTAGGTGGTTTTCCTCATAATAAGGAGTGAGTTCATCCAAAGTCTGATCTGTGCGCTATTCCAAGACGCGTCTTTAGCATAGATAAAATAAGTTTCTGCACTCCTAGGTGGCGTTTCGTATAGATGTTGAACAGGAGAGGTGCAATGCCACACTCCCTTGGGGTAGTCCATTCTCGAGCTTACGCCATTCCTGTTTGCCAGCAATCCTTTGATAAGCTCAGTCAAGCGGATTTCCTTAGTGATTTCTAGAATCTTATGGAATAGGCATCGTGCATTAACAGTGTCGCTATGTGCTGTAGGTCAACGAAACACCTTCGGTTACATGACCCTTTCTCAAACCGGTCCAAGGTGTGAGTTTGTAGGTGACGTACTTGGATTGGTGTTGTCTTGCTGGGCGAAACCTGCTTGTTCTGGTATGAGGTGTTCGTTATTTTTACCTATAACCCCACAACTGGATATGTTTTGCCCCAGGGAATGACCTTGAACCTTATCGGGGCTGTAGCCTAAAGGTCGGAACCTAGAAACCATACCTTTTTTTAATCCTTTTATTTTTTTTATTGTTTTGGTGTGCATTTAAACAAATTTGAGTTGATTTCAATTTATGCCAATAATTTTACCCCTTATTTTACAAAGTTCCCCACATTTCCCAGAGGTTGGACCTGAAAATTCGAAACAGCACCCTTCAAGCTATAGAAAAACATCATCAAACCACCTTCCCAAACTTTGAGAATAGGATTCTCATTTATAACCCTACTAAAGAGAGGATAAGAAGACTTCAGCACTTGTGGGAAAACGTAAAACTGTCTATTGTACAAGTTGGTCAAAATGGGTACTGTCTGGACTAAATTTATTTTAGTCAGGCTACCAGTTTTGGTTTTCAGACTTCAACTCAAAATTATGAGTGATAAATTTAAATTTGCTCATAACATTACTAGTAAATTGGAGTGTCCCAGGTCACACTTAATTCTCTTGAGATAAAGCAAATTATTTTTTGAGTGTATAAAAGAACTCACTTGCATCCCCACATGCAAATGACGCTGAATTAAATTAGACTATTAATGACTACTATTTCAAGTAGTGCAGATTTAGTAAAGTCAAGTAGCATCAGCAAAATTAAGAAAACAGTATCAGCTACTTTGAAAACTTAAGCTTGAACTGCTCAAATAAATATTATGCTTGTTGCACCCACTCAATAAAATCAAGGCAACCATGTTGCAGTTTTAAAAAATCCAACAAATTATTTCTCTGAAAGGTAGCTTAGTTTTGATTAGAATTGAAGCTAAATGTCAAACTGATTTGACTGTTTTTATTGACAAGTCAAACAAGCATTTTTAAAAAAGCATGCCTGGGTCAAGAGAGCAAGGCAATTACAAAAGCTGGGTGATCACCGAGTTATGTACTGACCCGAGTATAGTCCCATGCTCGATTATAATCCCACCCCCAGTTTTGAAAGAATCTGAAGAATGGCTGAAAATCCTATTATAATCCCACCATAATTTTTTTTGCTGGAAGGCAATAGATTACATGCAATTTTTGTTGTAGTCATTACTGGTTAGGAGTTCTATTTTCTTGTGATTCTCTTTACAAAATTAATTAGGTTCATGCATCAGCTCATATGACAGTTGGAAATATCTGGAATATGTTTAGCTCTGAAAGGCTGAAATGTTGATGCTTGCATGTTTCATGTTAGGGTGGAGATCCCATTATAATCTCACCCCCTAAATTCAAGGTAATTTCAGGTTAAAAATAGGTGGGACTATACTAGGGTCAGTACAGTAATATTAACATAATTCTTCAGATCATATGTCATATACACTCATCCCATTAAGATCAAATTCAATATTACCCTATTATTTAAATCAATATGACTGTACTCTTTGGGTATGGCTGTTTAGTGACCCTGGGTCACTAGTGACCCTGATGAATTCAGCAGACTTAAACGGAATAAAGTTTACGGAATTCATCCGAGTCACTATAGTGCTTTTACCTTCCTCGAGTCAGTGACGTCAGTGTATTATGCAGTGATCGCAGCAAGAAAACGTGGGCGCATATCCACGCCCGTTGAGTATATTTATAAAGGCGGTGCGAAAATGCACACGCAAAACATCACTGATGTCACTAACTCAAGGAAGATAAATGTATAGTGACCCAGGGTCACAAAACGGCCATACCTGTACTCTTTCATGGTTTCTTCAAGTAATTACCTTTAAGTCTTGTGTTGGTGCAAAACGGACTCCTCTACCTGTCCAAGTCATATTAACATCTGATAGACTCAGGCCTTGGAGGTGTGTCAGCCTTGTGTGTAACCCTGTCATCTTGCTTGTTTGCTTTGCACCATCCGTCCTCCAGTTGCGCTGTTTCATTGTGTGTGCAGGTAATATAGATTGGATTATGTGGAATGTCACATGCACTGGAGAGAGAGGAAATACGAAAAATACATCGCGGTCCCCTGACCACCGGTGTTGTCTGCCGTCGCGGTTTGTGAATGGGGCCAAAGTACACATGAGGTCACTAATGGCCATGAGTCACCAACATGTCCCCCCAAAACCCACCTCCTCCTTTCCACCCATTTTTAATCTCGTATGCCTTACGAACTATATGCATGCCATTTATTAAGGTTAATACATTTTGACCACACACACAGATACACAGACACACAGATATACGACCAGAGTAATCCTATGTGCCTTCTGCAATTCTTGCAGACGACACAAAAATAGGAGCATATAGACCAAGAATATACTTCCAGTCGGCAGTGAGCGATAGGCGTGCGCAACCACCCAAATTTTGGCCCAAGATCATGCAGTGTTAAGCATGCTCACAAGCAAAACACCCACTGCGACTGCAAGTTTATCATGCTCTTATCAGCTCACTGGTCTTTATATCTCAGGTTGATGTAGCAAAGAGTCACCACTTAAAATCAGTCAAAAAAAAAAGGAAAAAGGGTTGGATTTTGGTGCAGAATGGGATGAATATGTGGGGCGATTCTGCTCAGGAGCATTGAATTGTAAATCTTTGATGCTAGAGGTGACATGTGATTCTTTTGGGGCAGTGAGAGATCACCTTTCTTGGAAGTGGAATAATTGAAGACTTGGAGAAAGCTGCAGGTTTACTTCTGCTATAGCTGTCATTAAAGAAGTCCAACAGATGTTTGTGAAAGAGTGGGCTCTTCCAGATGACAGCCGGGATATTATCAGGACCTGACCCATCTTGGGTGTTTTTTCTCAGCTTTTTCAGACATTCTTGAACTTCATCTATCGTAAAAGGTCCAGTCTGGATATGCAGGCTATCAGCCACTTTATGATTCAAGAAAGGATCTTCAAGTTTGGTGTTGCCTTGCTCTGGGTTTCCCAAAAGTGAGCTAAAGTGCTGAAACCAATCATCTAGATTGCTCTTCATGTATCACCTGCTACACGAAATACTGGGGAAGCCCTCTGTTAATAACTCCCCAGTTACCCCAGGCAGACTCCATGTTTGTTTTCATTATTAGTTTTTGTTGAGTTCTTTCAGTTTGAGCTTAACGTATGATTTCTAGAACTTCAGTGTATGCCTCATCAAGTGAGACTCTTGCTGCATCAATCAATCAAGGTTCCCTTTAGTGGTCCTATAACCTAGACTGATTTTGTCTGGGCTGCATTCTTCAGTTCTTCTCTTGCCTTTGTAACCTTCTTGTTGGAAGCAAAGGTTAGGTTCTTCCTTCTTTATCTTGGGATAATTTCCAGTGCCTATGAGATCTCTGTTGGCATAGATAACGGTGTCATATACAAACACTGCTGTTTTTATCTTCAAGCTCATGATGATAGTGGTGAAACCTGTGTATACTTACAACTGCAAACTTCACAGATTTAGCATCATGGCTACCTCTTCCCCGTTTATTTGGTTTCATGGCCGGTACTTTACTCTTGCGGTAACGTATCTTATCTGCATGTTAAATAAAGCAATTCTATGTCAGATTTAACACTTTCGAAAGAATTATACGTACGTGAATTTTTGATGGCTATTAATCCATTCTTTCCAACTAAGATATAGAAAGTTTGCACCAGATCGCCGATGGGCTGTACAATTGTCCAGAGATTACCTGTACAGTTCTGAAACCTTGTATTTATCAACAGGTTGTGTCTTCCCTGAAGTCTTCATATGCTTTCTGTTTCTATTGGTGTGCTTGTTGATAGTGAAAAATGAATCTGTAGCCCTAGCTGGGTGTAAAATCAGCAATGGAGACAAAGGAATCTGCCACTGGAGGAGTAGGTGGCCTACTTTCCTCCACCCTAGCTGGGTGTTTAAAATCACATTGAAGAACAAAAGGATGCTGCCACTGGTAGAGTAGTGTCCCCTACTTTCTCCACCCTACTGGGTGGTTACAATCAGCATGGGAAGAACAAAAGGAATGCTGCCACTGGAGGAGTAGGTATCCTACTTTCTCCATGAGCACTCAAAACCTGCACCAGTATTGTGAAATGTACTGAGCGCATCATGAAAGTTACCCTCCAGGGTATTTCACAACTACCTGTTTCTCATCTGTTACAGGTCCCATAATGAACTCCCATAAGCAAATGTTGAACCTGTTCTACCTTATCCCGATTGGTGGGCCACAGATTCAACATGATTGGAGAATTTAAAATTTGACCCCTGTCTAACCTTAAATTGCCCCTATTGAAAAAGGTGACACCAAAATTACCCACTAACTACCTTGCATTGATGTAGAGGTTCCATACTATACTAAAGCTTTCAAAGCTGAGATGTAGTGGGACATGAACGTGATGTTTTGACCCAAGTCCTTGCTCCGCGCTTTTATGTCCCTGCCGGCATGTAGATAACATACCCTACTTTGTTATGCACCTTATCCAGTACATAACAGCTGCAAACTTTGTTATAAACTCTTGCCAAGCATATGGCATGTTTCACAAGAGAGGGGTCCAGTAGTTTGACCTTTCAAGAAAACCATTTTTCCGTAATTTTTGTTTTCCAACTCTTGTCAGATTTTTAATTATTTAAACTTTTTATTTTTTTTAATAATATAAATTAGAGTTGCCCTGTAATAAAAAGTTTTCACGATACAAAATTTTGAGGGGTTGAATGTAAACTTTTTGATGGGCACAATTTTCCACATTTTTGGTCAGTCAAATTAACTTCGCCACTAAAAACATATTTTGTTGTAAAAATGTTATCGTGAAATAAAGGATAGGTTTTGAAAATTGGGTCTCGATATAAAAGTTACCTAAATACCTAATAATATTAAAAATTCAAAGCATCTTACAAAAAGTCGGTTCCAATCATCATGTTTGTTGCTGATTTATATTTGATGACTGGGGGGTTTTTTTTTTTTGTATGCATCAAATAGTACCATGATTTTATTAAAAATTACATTTTTTGCCCAAATTACATTTTGGAGTGTGGTCTTGCCACAACACTTCCACTTCAAACTTGTAAATGCTCCTAAATTATATAATAGTGTAAATTACACTTTTGTGCAAAAAATTGGGAAGATTTTGACCCCCTCTACAATAAACATGCCTATAAAAGCAAACTTACTATATACCCTGCCAGCTATGCAACCCTAATTTATTATGTCACCTTCTCCAGCACGTAACATTGTCCTAGATATAGATAGCAAAGCCTATTTTTTATGCCACCTTGTCCACTATTATAGACCGCAGGAACCATGGCGTACCGACAGGGGGGGGGGGCACTTGCCCCCTCTGGCCTCGAAAAGGCGGACGATATGAAACCAAAATATGCATTTTCATCAATCTTCTTCGTGGAATTTTGGTGTGCCTTGTGTAAGATATTCATGATAGACTAGAGTAAAGACTCTTTTACGGAATAAGCTGTGCAATCCTTGTAATCCTTTGATGCTCTGATAAAATGTCATCTAGGCTTATTCCATGATGTCTTACATGAATAATGAACCGGAAGTTCGACCAATTTCAGCCTCAATTTGGACAAAATTTGAGTAATTTCGTCAATTTCTAGCGCTAGGCGCGCATTTGATCAAGGGTTCAACTTAATTGGAGCAATTCATGGGACGAATCACGAACTTCCCCCCATTAGCGAACTTGGAAATTTTGCCCTGGATCGTCTGCGCCGGTACGCCACTGCAGGAGACCCTATTTGCATATGTACCTTGTTCCATTGTCGCAGCATATAATAGCTTCTCTCCACACATTGGTAGTCATGTTGCATGTCATCCACTCCACCCAGGAAATACACTGGAAATCTTCCTACCATGAAAGGAATTCCTATCCAAAATATGGCAAAGGCCTTTTGAACGAATATCTAATCACTGTGGTGGTTATCAATCTCAAATATTAGGGCAGTACGTTTTTTTATTTTCACATGCAATTCGAGATCTTGTTCCAGGGGGGGGGGGGGGGGGTGGGGGGGGGGGTTTTGCTTGATCGTCTACAAATTCTATTGTGACTTTGAACAGAGTAAATATGTGGATCCCAGAGGAAAATCTTCAGCAGTTTATATTTTCTATCTGTCCTAAGTTAAATTTCTATCTTCTTAAGTTTAATTGATATCCCTATTTTAGCCATGCATATGCTTCTAACCACATGTCCATGGTTTCGCCTGAAGTATTAAGTGCGGTTTAGATAATGTGACATGCTGACAATCCAATGGGGATAGGTAAGCACTTGACAACATACGTAACAAGTGGTCCTGTGAACCACTTGTGTGGCCTGCTTTCATTCTATTAATAACGTGACTTCAGATGACCTTTGCCCTTCCAAGTGAATTTTTGGACCTTAAGATCATATACAGTTTCCCATGTTTCATGTATGGCCCAAACATGGTTTGCAATTTGACTTCAAACTTTTCCAAATTAGGCTAAGTTGATGTTTTTCCTCTATTTTATAACTTGCACACCCCCCCCCCCCCCCCCCCCCCCCCCAAAACCCCCCCCCCCCCCCCCTTAATTTTTTTACCCCCCCCCACCCCCCCCCCCCCTCATATGACCTTAACATTAGTATTTGACCCTTGACCACATTACCATATGAGGTGCCCAAAGGGACATCTGTGACTTACTTTAAGTAGCCAAATGGACTTTTCCCCTCGAATGAAAACTTTTTCCAACCTGTGAAAACATGGCCCCACAGCCACATGCCGGGCAGACAGATTGAGACTGAAGTGTCACCTCTCTTGCAACCTTTTTAAACAATAAACCCAACTGTAAGCTTTAATCTAAACTCCAACACTAACCCTCACTACATCCCAAGACATGAGACAAAGTGGGAGCTGAATAAAATATGGATGGCTAAAGTGGCAATTTATAAGGGAAAATTGTCTGCAAATAGCAAGTATGTACAGGTATTGCTCTTCAGATGACCTCAGAGGACCTTGATATCATCCACATTTGAAATAACCCCAATTGCGCCTTCACCCCAAGTCTGGTTTAAATCAAGTTCTTAAATTTCGAAAGAGACGTGAAAAACGAAAACCTAAACCAAGATGGCAGTCTGGAACATGACCCCAGATGACCCTCTGACCTTGGTCATATGAAGGAACCCCTATGCACCCTAACCCCAAGCATGGTTTAAATCGGACTTAAACTTTTCGAAAGGAGAAGGAGAAAAAACATGAAAAACATACGGACATGCGCGCTATTGCAATATCCCTCTATGCTTTTCAAGCCGGGGGCTAAAAATACTAAGTTGTTGTGGGGCAACCTTGGGGATTGCTTCTAGGTCTAGCTATTTGCACTATAGAATTACTTTTGCAATGGCCCAGTTTTTCTCCAATCCTAAAGAACAGAACCAAAATAATGCAAAGACCAAATTATTGGCACAAAAAAATTACACCATGTTATGACTGTGTTTTATTTGTGTTGTCTACTGATACTTGCAAGGGTATGCTGGTTATTTATGGGCCATAAGTCTAATTTCAATTTCTTCCAAACATGCCACTTACCGTGGATTGCTTAAAAATAAATCTCTTTTCAATACCTCATATGCAAAAATCTTAAAGGCTCTGACTCAGAGATTCCCGGGGATGCCCCCCCCCCCCCCCCCCCCCACACCCCCCCCCCCCCCCGCTTTTGTGCAACATAATGCCTGTCCTAATTACGAATCACCTTGTGAAACAGACTAAGCTCAAATTCGACATCCTTGACCATATAGAGAATCAGAACTTTGTTATAAAATTAATAAGGGATCCATAATTTTTGTTAATACAGAGTATCCTATGGTAATCTTAATATAATGTTTACTACATGAAAATAAAATATAATATTCATATCAAAATTTAGAATTGAGTCACCTTTTAGGTGTCAATGATCTTTTTTTAACATCCCATACCCCATGAAACTTATAAAAGATGACCAAAAATGTCATATTGGAGTGGTATTTGCTTCATCTTTCATAGCTATTTGATCAACTGCAAAATGGTTTCTTTTGTTTGGTGAAGAATTTGAAGCAGGTGGCAATATGTTGACACCTGATAGCAAGGGCTATCGCCTGTTCAAAAAAAGAAGGAAAAACTACAGTGGGACTCTTGGCATAAAGGCCCACACCCAGAACCCACAAAATTCTTTGCATGTTAGAAATTCCTCTATTGCCCAATCACACGCTGTTTGGAAGTATCATTTATTATCACAAATTAGAACAAAAACTATCAACGGTGATGCAGTTTTGACAACTAATTCGGATTATTTATTCCACTAACTACATCCTGTGTAAATTGTACGAAATTTCATTGTGGGCAAAATGATTTTTCTTTAAAATCTTGTTTTACATATCTTTCTATGGAAAATGGGCATATAGAGGGCCCTATAATAGAAATCATAATCTCTGTAGGCCTATATGACAAGATTCCCACAATCGATTTTTCTGATTTTTGCAGAGGTAATTAATGTCCCTACTTATATCATAGTCAAAACTGTGTCGTCATTGCTTAAAATTGTTCTAAATATGAAAGAGAATTTGCACAGGGTCAAACAGCCGTGCAATCTTCACGAGATCAGATGATGGCGGCCAGGCCTCATTCAATAGAGCAACTCACCCAAAATATCAAAAGAATTTACAGCAATACGGAGTGCAAACCACAAACCAATTTGGGTGCTTTGATGTGGTTTGGTCATGTGTGTTCTCATAACCCATATACGACCTCGCCGTCGTCCATTATTCATACCAAAAAAATCAGAAACAACCCTTACAGTGGAGTTGATTCTTCAGCTCCAACGGTTTTAGAATAAGAAAATATTCCTTGACAACAAATAAAAAATTCAGAACTTTTGATCAAGATTTAGCTTTTACGTGTTAAACCAATGGCGACGTCTAAACTTGGGATTTCTTGGCCTCCCTCCCCTGAAAGAAATTATGTATAAAACTACATTTTTTAGGAAGATGCAGGGGTAGGGCCAGAGTATTTTGATGGGAGGGGGAAAGATTAAGTGGTTACTCAAAGGACTATAACATATAGTTAACCAATCATGAACACCATTCTAAGAGAGGCATAGAAATGCAGTAGAGCCTGAGGGAGTTTAGCATGAAACTGCGTGAAGACCTCAGAGGGCATGTCTTGGGTCTTCTAAAGAGGTTTCACACATTTGTACATTTTAAAAATAGAAGTTTTACCAGTCCGTCTTACCGTTCTAAAAAGAGCAGTGCAGTGCACTCCTCGATGATTCCTTTCTTCATTCTGTCTGGGTTGCCATAGTAATCCGCATAGATTGCCAACAAGTCGTTTACAGGAACATACCTGGCAAGTGAAATATCAAAAGGCAGAACATTTACCAAAATAGAAATAAATGAACACATTGGCCATAGCTAGGATTTACTATTTGCCCATCACATGTTATAGGAAAGGGTTTACCGACCTTTTCTGATAATAAAAGATATTCCATATGATACTCTTATGGTTTGGTGCTTGACAAGGAAGTGACACTTTAGGGGTTCGTCTCGCCATACAGGTGCATATCGCCGGGGGGTTCTCAAGTTTGGTTTGGGTAAGGACGTGCCTCTGAGAGTCTTGAAATAGGACCCATATCTATGCCAATTTTTGCCAAAACCTTTTTAACATATTTGGAAAATCCTGGCTTTAGACTGAGGAAACTGATGGTTTAATTTTTCCACATTTTCAAGAAACTTTTGGCTTCAAATTCAAGAAATTGAATTTGACTAATTTTCCTACACATTTTTAGGAAAATTTGAAAAAAAAAATTCTATACCAAAATTGACATGAAAAAGACGGGTCATACATATACCAGATGGAGACCTGTGCAGCGGACAAGATAGCTCAATCAGGTAAGCGCTCGACTCCAGTGTATGCTCATCCATGCGTATAGGCGTGCGTTCGAGCCCTGTGAGATTCAGCTATCTTGTAATTTCCCTGGACAAGAAATTAACCGCTTGATTGTCCCGATTTACCCATGCGATATTTGGGAAGCTGGTCCTGGCTGCGATGGTTATCTCGATGTATGTTTGCTGATAAGGGAAAGCACGCTGATCCCGATCTGCTTGCATCCATTGAAAGATGATACGAAATGGTTTATGGTATGGTTGGGGTACAGTGATCAGCGGCCATTTGTGAAAGCGTTTAGAGACCAATAGCACAATAGCATAAGGCGCTATATAAATCTCTGCTATTATTATTATTATTTGTGGCACATTCCATAGAGTAATTTTGTTGAGTAGCCCGCCCCCGGACATATAGCATTCAAAGATTTTTCTTAGATGCATAAGCATATGCATGTTATATTTGTTCTACAGTATGTGATGCATATTTCTTTCTCCTCAGCCTTCAATACAAATCATCAGTAATAATCTCATGAACTAGTTTGTGTAAGATGCGCTAAGATTTGTTCATACTTTGCTGCATTTTTACACCTTATATATTTTGGCAACACAAACAAGCATGTTTTATGAAGGGCTTTTGAGTTCGAGGTGGGGGGTTTGAGGATGGGACGACCAAAGAGGCCAGGGAAGCAGCAAGTGGGGGAGGCGAGTAGGATGGTTGGGTTGAGGATGGAGGATGCATTGAATTGAACATAGTAGAAGGAGGGAGTAAGGACGATTGCTAGTGTGAGGTAAATCCGGCCCATCCCTGTTTACAGGACAAAACTGGATTTAAAACTTTGGATTTACTACTTTACTACTACTATTAACACAAGGCATAGTGCAGGGTGTGAACAGACGTTAAGTATCTTAAAAGTGTGTTTTATTTTGGTAAAGCCAATTGTCAGAGGGTGTTTTGAACCAATCCCATAATGCATTGCAATGTGCCTATACTGGACTGTACGAAACACATGTCAGTACTTGGGGATAAAAAGTGTTCCAAAAGTTTAAGAACCACATGACATTTCATGATCATGCTAAAAATTCCTAAAGACTTTGTGAGCTAAAATCAGCATAAAAGTCAGTGTTTTATGTGTTAAGAATAGGATTTTTGTGAGACCACATGACCCTATTGAGGTAAAATTTCCCAAAACTGGTGCATTGTGGGATTGACTCAATACACCCTCTGGCCAATTGTATACATATAACTTTTTACTGTCTGTTCAATTAACTTAGATGTCCAGTTTTTATTAATTATTTCCAAAAATATATGCTTTCGAAAAAAATCACGAAAGAAAACTTGTTATTCATCATTGGACCCAACAAGATCACTGGGTTCCAACTTGAAAACATATTTCTTCTTTGGAATTTCATTCAATTTACACTGATTTCCATTGAAAATGACAACAAACTGGGTCCCGGTAAATATTGACTTTTGACTCTGAAACTTGATGACAGGCCCATTCACGAATTAGGGGCGCTTCAAAAGCATGTTTATTGATTCGTGGACCTTACTTTGATTTCAGGTGTTTGCGCGTGCATTAATGCATGGGCATATAAATGCATCGTTGCAATACCCATACTTTTAACAGAGGTCATGTCTGTTTTACTCAATTGGTTACAAACAAAAGAATCATACAACTCTCCTGTAATGTTGTCCATTCAAGTTAATGCCGTGTGTCACCTTGGATATCATCTCATTTGTATTGCAACCAAAGGTTCGGATTTGATCCTGTTGAACAAAGTTGGTATATTCATTTCATATACCAGTGGCGGACAATATTGATCATGAATCATATCCTCCTACGACAACTTTTACTACCTACAAAGTGGAGTCAATGGAACCTTCCAAAAAACATAATTACTAATGGTACCAAACCTTTATTCACTCATTTTCAAAACGAGGGTAAAATACCTAGATTTCAATAGATTTGAAGGTTTGAAATGTCCCATTCCTCTTGTCATGTAAAAAACGTCTTAGGTCCAAGGATACCAAACACCTTTCTTTTCGTGATTTTGAACGTGCATATTTTTTTGAAATAATTAATAAAAACCAGACATCTAAGTTGATTGAACAGACAGTAGTCTTTTGTACATTACATAATAGCACTAACCATTCAGATACCATGCCAACATATGACATATCCAACTCAAACTGGGCAACAGCATCACCACCTGCATAAATAGGAGAATATTCTGCAGAATTAATGGGTTTGCAGAATTTAGTTTTGCACAGTTTCCTCTAAACCTACACAGTGAAGCTGCAGAGAACTTGCAGGATTCACACCGGTAAATAACATGAGAAAGAGACATATGTCCAGCCTCCGCTGCAAATGATGGTGTTTTTTTGTGTGCGTGGACCGCTTTCTAAATGTACATTAGAAAATTGAGAGAAATGGCGAGATCTGGGTTGAAAATCATGGTTGCTTTCAATATTAAATATAAAATCTAGATAAGAATATCAAAAAAAGGTTGGCATTGATACTTTTATTTTGATCTGACACACCAATTTAAACCGTATTCTTACAGGGAACACCAGACTGAAAAAGTGCCTTGACCTCCAGGGTCCAAGGTGCATGCTCGTCTTCACAGTCCAGTAGCTCGAAAAATTTGAGCATAACCACCCTAATTTCATGACTGATCGGGTAGGAGATATGATGATCTTCAAGAAGAATGTTAACTTTAAAGGTCTCAGGAAATGCAAATAGAATTGATGTGATTTGTGTCAAGTCTACAAGGAGGGACAAGAAAGCATTCAATATTTGGGTTGGTGATGACATCATTTGGGGTGCCATTGATTTTTCAGAGAGTAATAGAAAATTCCAGGTGACTGGTGTGAATCTATTCATGACACTGACTTATAATCAATAGTTTCACAAATGATGTCACTGGTAGTGTATTCTTTTTTCTGGCCCTGTGTATTGCAATGGAATGTCCCAACATTGGAGTAGGTTTATCATTTCATTTCCTGGGACCTTTAAGGTCTGAAATGTTCCATCGAGGAGAAAATGACATTTTCATCTCATTTTGTACAGGAAGGAATAGGACTTGTATTTATCGGTGTGAAACCTGCAGGCCTGGAAATAGTGCATATCTTTGCTTTGCGTTCAATATATGTTGTTCTATTTTTCTCACTGGGTGGTAGCAGTCCTTTCTTTTTGTAATTAAGCCAAAGGATCACAAAATATAAATTAGGTTAAAGGTTAAAATGACCAAGAAGTTCTTAAAGTGCTTGTTCCGATTTAATGTGTATTGGTGTTCTCTACTTGATATGAGAGACTCGCACTTGCACATACACCCCATCAGTACAGTGGGAAACAAGTTTGCGGTTTTGATGGTAGCGCAAAATGGCAATGTTGCAAAGCCGCTATTCAATACTGTGCTAATATTGATCGTTCCCACTAAACTGCGGTTTTTGTTTATATCTTGGGAATGAAATGGGGATTTGGAGGCTCAAATTTCAGGGTGACGAGAATGAGAAAAATATGCCTTTCATCTATATCAAAATTGATACGTCTGGGTAAATCATGGGGGTCCCAAGAACGATCGTAACACTCACCTTTAAGTATACACAAGATTAATAATTTGATCAATATTACTATTCCTTACTGTTCCTGTTACACATATCATTGGGGGTTACCAAATTTATCACAATGACACAGAACAAGTATATTTGCATGATAAATTTTCACACAAATTTAACAATCTTCCATACGAAACCTCACCTCCTTGCAAAGATTTCGTTCACACTAAAACCTTGACCTCACAAAATTTGTGAAAGATAAATGTTAGCGAAAATAAATGTGCCCCACCCAATTACAACATATATTTTCCTCTGTTCTGTAGAAAGCCATCACCAAAATATGTAATTCCAATAATTTTTAATGTAAATCTGACAGAACCATTTTAATGTGTGCGGTAATTGTATGTATTACCATAGCCCATAGAGCACTTTTCTGTAAAACAATTTTCTGGTTACTGTAAACAAACCCTATTTTAGGCCTGTAGCACTCGGAACAGAAACGAATCAGTCAAAATATTTTGCATGATAAAAATCATGTTTTCCATATGCATTTCCAAATCTCAGGTTTGATGGTATGAAAGGCAGGTTTGAGGTCACGTCACGTGGTGCCCCTTTAAGTTCATTTTCCTCTTCATTAAATACATGAGTTAGGACCGACACGCAGGCACTACTATACTCAATGTATAATTGGATAGCATTTGAGCTTATCACATCGGAGGAACCTTCAAGTCATAATGCAGTGAAGTGATTTTGTAATGGATAGGTCTGAAAACGAACTCGTACATCTACATTACTGCAACTGTCTGAGCTAGTTTCCAATCTCAAGTACTATTACGCTCACAAACGGGAAAAATGTATGACAGTCAGATTCTACTCAGGGTGTTTAGAATCAATCCCACAATGCATTGCAATGTGCCTATACTCTGTACTCTACAAAACTTATGTCAGTACAAGGGATAAAATGTGTTCCAAAAGTTTAAGAACCACAAAACATGTCATAATCATGCTAAAAAATTCCCTGCCAAAGTACTAATGCTTTGTGGGTGAAAATGAGCATAGAAGTCAGGATTTTTATGTGTTAAGAGTAGGATTTTTTGGGGATCACATGACCCTGTTGAGGTGAAATTTCCCAAAACTGGTGCATTGTGGGATTGACTCAATACACCCTCTGAGTTCTACTTAAAGGTTCAATGAGAGATTTTGAGGCACCTAAATATTGTGTCCTAATAATAATTTTGTATAGATTAGACACGCAATAGATTTCTTACCTTGTATTTTGCTACAGAAATGTCTTAAAAGAGAGAAAAAAGGCGATTTTGATTTGCTTATATTTCAATATAAAACATACCGCATTGTTCCTAATAAATGCCCCGGGGGCGGTGCATTTTTCAAAAGGGAGGGCGTTTATTACAGTCAAAAATGGAAAGTCATAAATCCCGCAAAAATCACCTTACACACCGCTGATTTCGCTGATTACCAATAATACAAACGAACGAGCAGGGGGGACGCTGTTTTCGCACCTCCCGAGGTCAAAGTTCCATACTAATTTAACTGTTACAACTGTGCACAACAGCGATTGTGATACGGATTACAACAGTCCCAGGCCATTAAATCATGTGCTTAACTCATTTTCTTGAATTGTTTTATCCAAAAATCGTAGGGGGCGTTTATTAGAGCAGGGGCGTTTATTAGGAACAACACGGTAGGCTGAATTTCGTATTTGCTCCTATACGAAATTAGAAATTTCACCATTTGTGTACCAAAGAAACATTCCTCAGCTTAATTCTTTCAGATGGGGATATTTTTAATGGAAAGCTTTACATTAGTGCATAAATCAGAATTTTCACATTTTTAGGGACACCTGTTATGTGAAATCTAGCATAGTAAACTGCAATGCAAAGGGATACGTTCTGAGTGAATAACATAAAGAGCCAAAAGCTAACGTACGGATATCATCATCTCATCATCATCGTCAACAGCAGCGCATCATCATCATATGCATTTGCAAATTATACAGATCAATCTCAAAACAATCCAGCAAGCCACAGCTCATCAAAATACCAAGTGAGTCCTTTTGATGAAAACGTCCAAACGTTTAAGTGCATCGTCAACCAAGCCCAAGAGAGTTGTTTTTATCACATTATTCATGCTTGATCCGGGGTCAATCCAAAGGGAAAATGACGATAAGGAGTAAAACGATCTCAGTTATGAGGCGCTATTTCCTGGGATTCAAATGGTAGACAATGACTTTAATCCATCTCAATTCGTGCCGATTTGTGATCCTAGCGATAGAAAAACAGGAGAATTTTCTGAAGTTACAGGTTATTCTGCTTTCTAATTATGTAATTTTAATTACAGAGTGCACAATTAAGACACTGAATTGTAATCTGGTCTAAAAGTAGCACACCAGAGTGAAACTGCTTATCGGATCACTGCATGATTAGGGAAGGAAAATTTTTGCTATGTTTAGGAAACTAACAAGAAATACGTAACGAAATAAAAATCAGGCTGCATTTTCTAAAACCATAACACAGCAATATCTTGGCTATGTTTGCTAAACATAGCAATATTTTCTGTCCATACAATTCATTTACATCAGATGGAATGTGTGCGTACAGGAGCCCACCCCAAAAAAGTTGGAAAGCAAAAACTCCATATTCTCAAACTAGTTCAAGCACTTCTGATCTGATAGGCCCAAGCTACAGCCACCCACAAAGTTTTGAGAGAATATGACTTTTTGATCATAAAATTCCCTCCCCACCCACCCATCCATTCCCCTTCCCACCCCACCCCCACCGGTCCCCTACCCTCCCCACCCCTTCCCCACCCTCCCCTCGTCCCTCCACTTGGTCTCCCTCCCCCACTCACACCCGTCCGCTCTCCCGCAACCCCACACATCCCCCTCCCACCCATCCCCCATCATTAAATGCCTTACTGAACTCTACTATCTTGTTCTGCAAGCCTTGGCGTGAAATTTCTTAAAGTAAAAATGTTCTTTACGCCCCAAAATTATCAGGTCGAGACGCATCACCCCGCTTCCTTCCACCAAGTTACATCATTGTAGCCCCCTTACTGAATTCCAGATAAATTGTACACAAGATTTTTACATGGACAGACAAGACTGAAAAATTATACTAATTTCTCTCAGAACAAATTTCAGCTGACCAAACAGAATAAAGGCAATAATATCAATGTCAACACTGATTTTCTTTATATATCTTATAACCCCTGACTACATCCTATGCAAATTTTATGAAACTTTCATTGCGGGTACAATATACTTATTTCTTCGTTAAAATGCAAATTATAATCTACCTATACCTAGACTTGCCCCACCCTATGGGCCATCCCTAGAAGACCTAAAATTACATATGCACTACTGTCTGTGGAGGAATTCTTTTGGCGATAACTAAGTACCCACCCTCACCTCACCCAACGGAGACGTTTTTGCGTTTGATCGAGATTTTTATTGTCGATTGGGGGGGAACGTTTCTATGAGTTTGGCAATGAACTTTGAAAGTGAAGGTTTTCCCATCCCAGGGAAGGCCATAACATGTACAAATAACATACTGCATATTACAATACAATCAATCGCGGTCCCGTACCAACGAGTCGTCGGCCATCGCGGTTTGTGAATGGGGCCGAAGGGCACCTGAGGTCACAATCACAGAGGTCACACCACAGGTACCCCCCACCCCACCCCCTCCTTTCAACAAGTTACATCGCCTTAGCCCTTATGAACTCAACACATGCATTATATTAAGGTTTTACATTTGACCGGCCAAGGTCCCTGAGGCACCAAAGTCACATGAGGGTCACCAACATGTCACCCCACCCACCCCCTCCTTTCCAACCAAGTTTACATCACCGTATCCCTTACGGAACGCATACGTCATGCAGTAATTAAGGGTTAACATGTGACCACAGACACCAAACACACCCCCACATACACACCACAGACACATCCTGACATACGCCAGAGTAATACCCTATGTGCTTCTGCAATTCTTGCAGAGAGGAAAAAGACGGGACCGGGGGGGGGGGGGGGGGACAAATAGGAGGGGGACGGGGACCACCAATAAAAGGGATGTCCGATTTAAGTCTATAAAGTGTTCATAGAGAGGCTTTCCCCAAAACCCACCTGTAAAGTTTCCACACCAATATTTCAATCTGTTTTGATGTGAGAAACTACATAATTTTGTAAAAGCCCATTTAGTTTATCGTTGTAAAAATAGTATTGGTTGACCAAATGGGCACATTTTCTCATAACCTCCAAACCAAACAACCTTCACTAGGATTTTCACTGGGTAAATGAGGAAAATATATCACCATTTCTTCGGATACCAAAATTTTGACCACTTCCGTGTAGTAAAATCTAGTGTCTCTCTGGATGAGGCTATTAGGATTCCACCATGGCCGTTTAAGTATGACAGTATAAAATTTGTGGTCATTATTTTGGGCATTACATAACTTTCTTGATATTTTTATTTAATGGCTACAGTTTTTTCCTCATAAATTGACAGCTACCTAACAAGACACTGCTATTTTCCATATAAGATAGTCAAAAACTGTAGGATAATGCTTTTTCTATGGGATTGCGGATTACAGCTTTTCCTCATATGTCCCAAATAAACATGCTCACAGAAATGTGATTTGCGTTCTCTAAACAACTGAAATATGATTGAGCCTACAACAACAAAGCCAGCTCTATCAATACCAAAGGCTGTAGTATTTGTAGTAAAAAGCTCCAAATTACACACGAGGTTCGCTTCCTTACAATATCAGACAAGTTCAAGATTATCGTCTACGTCTCTCATTCTTGCTCTATGATGACGGGCAAGCTATAAGGAGATCCAAGACAAAGTTAAGTAATTTGGTTGGCGACTATACTAGGTATCTATAATGCACCTGGGAAATTAGAAACACATGAAACATGATACCCATACAGTAGTCTCATACTTCAACATGGGAAATTACAACATAAAAGGACAGCACCTGAACAGGTTGGGGGAAAATAAGCCAAAAAAGAAACACTGAACAAAATGGTGCTACAATGACAAGTTCGCGTAAGAAAGCCGAAGATAAGGGGGAAGATTTACACTGATTTTCCCCAGACGAATAGCAAACACTCCTAATGCACATTTTCTCGCAGCAACAAAGGATTTCACACATTTGTCTGGTTTACTGGTGGCATGTACGGGAGTTCACGATACCTACGCCAAGTCACTAACCCCATTGTGGAAGCAATGGATAGCCAGACAACAAAGAGGTCTATGTTATCAGTCCATCTGGGGAAGAGGTACGGTACTTGGTACTACCCAGTACATATTCTGAAAATTGTGACCACCTCAGGGGTGCCTAGCCAGAACTGTCTCATAAGGTGCAAATACAAGTCGATCCTTAGAGGTATCACACAAAGGGAGAAACCAAGCTTTGAATGAGGTCTCCCCCAAAGCACTTTTTCACTGCAACTTATTTGGCCTTGAATATAGTAAACAAACCAATAATCAATTAAATTCAAATAAGTTGTATTAGCATTTTCATTCGGCAAACACATTACATAACGATACAATGTTTACAGATTTTTTTAAAGAAATAGCGACATTCATCAAAGAATGAATTATACAGAATGCTGAAATGACATGAAATCAAATGCAGGAGAGGCCATTACAGTCTGGTGGATTGTATAACATATTGTCTGCAATCTAATAAATGCTCATTTTTTTTCAGCTAAATGTTCCTAATCAAAATCATGCCATACATGCAAGTGTAAACTGATAATTAACAATCATATGTTAGCAAAATTATTGGTAAATTTGCCAGCCTGAAACTGGTTTATATGCACAATTTACTCATTATGTTGTCAAATTAAAGGGTAGATGAGCCTAATCGGTTTAGTGTTAGCATGTCTGTGAAAACAATTATTTTGGCTTTTGAAACCAGTCTAATAATTTTGCATAACACCTCTGCTTTGTAGAACGGGTGAAAAAAATTCGGTAGACGTTTCATATAGAAGTCCCATGGATGCAAATGAGGTATTGCCATTCATTCCGTCAAGCGCTACTGCACATCGAAATACAGCGCATGACGGAATCAATTGTAATACCTCATTTGCATCAATGGGACTGTGGATACCCTAAATGGTCACTGGATAAGGTCAAACAACAAATGAAATGTAAGCAACCTAAGAAAAGTGGCAAGAACAAAGCACCGGATGCACCATCCAAGGGCATGGTGGTAATTCCTTACATCGAAGGATTGGCTGAACAAACTCAGAGGATTTTCAAGAAATATGGCATCTCCACTGCCATGCGTCCAACCAACACCTAAAAACGCCTCATGGTCACACATCCTAAAGGATAAAAAGGAACATTACCCAAACCAGTGACATTGTGTTTGACATTCCTTGCAAAAGTTGCAGAATGCAAGGAAGTCATTACATGGGGGAGGAAAACCGACCCTCAGTTTGGAGGTCGTGAAGTGTGAGACTAAAAGAAAGAAGAACACCAAAAGACACTGAGAGAAAGTAAGCGATCGCAAATACACACGAGCCAAAGGAAGGATCCCATCAGAATCAGCCATTACCCATTAGCAAAGAAGAAAACCATACAACAGGTATCGACTGGGAGGGAGCAGCAACAAGTCTTGACAAGAGACTTCGAACTATTTTCTCGCAAAATAAGAGAAGCAATTCAAATTAGAAAGGAGGGTGACATTGCAATTTAAACGTGACGATGGCGCTGTATTTCTTGATCACACGTATACAAATCACTGTACGAAAAAAACGATGACGCACCCCTAGAAAGACAACAACAAGTTTCAGGAAGTAGACGGGATCAGATCAACTTGTGATCAAGCCAGTAGCCAGATGGTGAATGTGAAATGAAAGCTAAAGAATGTGAGTGAATGAAATTTCTTGTGGATTTGTCAAACAAAATGTTTCCAATGAAACATCCACAACCCTAAAGAAGCATTATTCAATGAAAATGAATTTTCTTCCATTTGAAATCTTCCCCCAATTTTTCAATTTCCAGGAAATTGTAGAAGCAAAACAAATCCTTGTTGACCTGATAATTGGTCAGAATGTGGTCAGAATTCTTAAACCCTGAGCTATGTTATGGTATGAAGATAAAGTGCATTTGTACTAGGCATTCCCCTTCCTGTCAGCCACCAAATCAACTACAAATCAACCATTTATTAGGAAAACTTTCCACCTGTCAACCACAGAGTCATGAAAAAATTAAAATTTTATTTAGTAGCGTCCAACTGAAGTACTTATAAAATGTTGTCAGTACAGGATCTCCTGCAACTTTTGGTCTTGTTTTTTTTTCAATTTGGCTTTCTGGCTTTCTTAATAAAAACATGTACCGGGGGGGGGGGCTGAGTTGAAGCCCAAGAAAAATAGGTTGTCAGAAATTCCGAAAATAAGCTGCGATCTCTCTCAATTTCCAGCTAATTTTTTGGGGAGTCAGAGTTCAGTTTTGAAGGAAAATTTGGTAGTAGGAATATGGCTTGGACTGTGCAAAGTTCGGTAGGGTCTCTGGAAATGAAAATGGTCCTAGAAATGGGGGGTCACTGAATGAAAAAAGAGAATGAATGAAAAAATGGAGGGACTATAGCAGCGGTACAAACATACTTCCTCCCAATGTGAGAAACCCCCTCCCCAACCTGTACATGTTTTGCTGTCATACCCACATTTTAACATTTAAATTTTTAGTACACATTTTTTACCATTAACATATAATTCCAATTCACACACACAAACAACATGCACATTTGCCACTGCAAAACACACACCACACACAGCCACATACACATAGTTCATAAAATGATTGACGTGGCATTCAAAGGAAAAAAGCATTGTTTGTTGTAATACAAAAGAACAACTTTGTAAATTAAGAGTTAACATATAATCCATGTGTGACAAAAAGCATATGTTATTGCACTACACAACCTAGTGTATAAAATTAATAGGCATTGCTGATATATGAAAGAAATGCAGTTGGCAGGGTCTGACCCTGGTATCTATAGCCAAAAAATAAACATCCAGGCCTACAACATCGGCACTTCTTATAGACTTACTTCGTACGCCAAAAATGAACTTGATGGAAAATAGGGCACAATTGTTTAAATTTTTTAGAAATCGCTGATGGGCTCTTAGGCTTAATTAGAAGGTGATGTATGCAATGTTGCTCGCTCTAAAAACCAATTGCAGCCATTGCACGTCTCAAAAACTACAATATTGTAGTTTTCATGAGGGCATTGAAAAAATCATTTATTTCCAAAGAGGAAAAAAGACAACGATATATTTTGCAAGAACTTAGGTTGAGTACATTCAAATATGCTTGCTTTTTCAACAATTCAATTTAATCATACAATAATAAATCTTTTGGCTGTCACTGTGTAGGGATTGTATCATGAAAACACAAATGGTTTCAGGTCACATCCCTTTCATGATTACCGGTTCCTTTTTCCTTCAATTTTTTATTCTTCCTTACCTGGTACTACATACCTGGATCCCCCCACTGTGCGCAGCATCAAAGGGAAGCCAAGAAATTAACCTGAAAGGAAAGGACAATAAAAGACGGAGATGCGGGGACTAGTGAGTAAACAATTTGTGAAATGAAACTAATCTGCCGGTCAATGTTACTACGCACTTATACCTTTTCCACAAGAAATGTGAAATGGTATATTTCATCTATTAAGGCGACAACTTAGTAAATTTTCTAATAAGTGAAAGAGAACACAAATGCCATAAGCAAAAAAAAAAATGTGATTTGCCATGTCACCCATCAGTTTAGTGCAAAGCCAAACCAGAAAATAATAAAAGAAATACGGCATAGTGAAACTTGAATAATCAATCCCCTGGCAAGGTAGCACAGTCTGGAACAGAAATAGGTGACCTCGACCCTTAGAGTCCATGACATGAATCACCCACATGAAGACCCCCCCTTATTGCACCTTAACCCCCAAGGGGGGGGTCTGGGGTAAATAAATGAGCCCTTTAAACTTTTCTAAGGAGACATGAAAAACAAAAACCTAACCAAACTGGAAACATTACATAACATACGGACAGCGTGCTATCGCAAAAATCCAGTCCCCTACTGAATGTCAGACAGGGGGATCAAAAAAAAATAGATTGTTGCGATTGTCTAAACAGGTTAAGGTATCCTAACATACCATACAAGTGATAGAACCAAATATTGGCCTATAAGGACAAAATCGGATTATTCAGTCTAACAGTCCCATTACGGACCCACTTAGTACATCTGATTGAATGGGGATTTCCAGAATCTGTGACATTGGTATTTTCTTAGTTCTATAAATTTTTCAAAACTAACTATATTAAGCATTGTACAGACTATCTTCATTTTACGCTAGTGTCCTGCACATTTCAAATATTGGACTCTTTTGGATGGAGCAGATAGTGTCTTTAAGAGGAAATTTCACTCTCTTTGACCTTTGACCTAGAACTGCAGGTCACACAGACATGTCATTTAAACAAGACAAAAACTGCTGGTATAGATGGTTATATAGTGGTAGAGCCATTTCAAGTTGACCCTAGAAATCATGGGTCACAAAGAGAATATGCGATGACTTACTACATACAAACCAATCACTATGAGCTAGATAAATCTCAATTCCCTTGGCAGTCATAGATTTCATCACCAATGTATTTAGAATATACCCCTGGGTTTTGGGTACGCTATATGTACCATTAACTCACACAAGTTTAGTTCAAGAAGTACAAGGACAAAACCCGTTAAACTGTGTCCTTGGTGGATGAGTACATTGTAACTCATAGTGACTGGATAGGCCACTTGTATCTTGAGTACATGTATTTGAATTTGACCCTGTATTTTGATCTTTGAAGCTATAACCACAAATTGCAGGCAGAAAAGAGTTTTTCTTCAGGCAAAAATTGGAGGAGGGGGTGGGTATTTATAATTGCTTAACAACACATCACACAATCTGTCTTTAGTGTCACAAAGGAACTTATTTCAATAACTTTCTATCTATAAACAATCGAGGAAAGCCAGTTCTAAGCGGAGGAAACGGCGTACCCGTGAAGGAAAGAAACCTGCAAGGCCCTGCTTTATGGACGGAAAACCCAAACGCACATGACAATGCAGGCCCGACAAGAGTCGAACCCAGGCCCACAGTGGTGTAACCGAGGGACGAACCACTAAGCAAAGCCCAATGCCCAAAACTTGGTGCTATAGCTTTTGTATAATTGGGCATATATCAAAATGATCCTATTTTGGACCTTGAACTTTAAACCCTGAGAATACTGGAAACCACTTTCTGGTCTGGAAAGTGTACTTAACTATTTATCATTTGAGGATGTTTCAAATGTGACCTTTTGTGTACGTTAGTTAACCAAAAGTTGTAAAATCCAGTTGTCCCCGATAACAGGGGGGTGGCCGGATACACCGTACAGTCGCAATACTGCTGTGTGAGGAGATTTATTGAAGCAAAAGATTAATTGACAGGATGCCCTTCCTGTGAATCAATCCATAGTGTTCGGCAGTGGGCCTACCTGGGCAACCATGCCACATGCAGGCAATTGCTGGATGGCTGCCATTAGCTATCCAGAGTGATGCCCCTTTAGGTAGATTTCTTTTTCATTCTACCAGGGTAACCAGCTACCCTCCTCATCAGATTTCTTAGAAATACGAGGGGGGGGGGGTTGATGGTTAGTCGCCGAAACTCGGCACTGGTGTTAGCAAGATACTAGTAGCAGCCCTCAAAGGAAACCTTACCTGACTGACCTTTGGTAAAAGGATTAAATTAGACTAGTTTGGCTCTAACATGTTGTTTCCAAAGTAGAGGATAAAAGGCCACAAACCATAATTCATAGGATACAATATGAACTTCTGATCTAAATTGGCAAATCACATGATAACCTGAGCATGGTGTGATGAAAACTATTCTTACTTCCTTGCCTTATCAAAATAAACAGTTACTCACTTTTTACCAAGTTAACAAACTTCACATTTTTTTGACCTTGTACAATTGAAATGGAACTTTGGCCATGTTCACCATTTTGACATTAAGCATAAAAAAAATTGTTTGTTTGGCCTAACCCGGCCGCCCTAAATAAAAAACCTTGACTCAAAAGTTTTTCTGCAATTATTTAGCACAAAATAATAAAAAAAAACTTATTTGCCTGCCAACCGAACCGTAGTTTCATGCCACAATTTTAACAAATATTTTTTTTACAAACACCAGACGCGCCGAAAAAAAATTAACAAAACAAGACAACAAAGCAAACTAAACAAGTAAAATAAAAGATCTTTGAATATGTAATTGAAAAAAGCGGTTAAATAGTAGCAATCTTGTATTCATTTTAGAGTTCAAAAACCTTGAGAAAGATATAAAAAAAAATACATGCGGTCACAGGACCGGGGACGAGAGAGTAGAGTGTCGTTGCCGTTCACGCGTTTTGTGAATGGGGCCAAAGGTCACCATGCGGTCAACCAACATGTCACCCCCACCCCACCCCTCCTTTCCACCAAGACACATCGAGCCCTTATGGAACTCATACGGAATGCCAATTTATTAAGGGTTCACATTTGACGGCCAAAGGTCACATGGAGGTCACCAAGGTTCAAATGAGGTCACCAAACATGTCACACTACTCCACCCCCTCCTTTCCACCAAGTTACATTCACCATAACCCTACGGACTAATAGGCATGCAATATAATTACGGGTTACAGTTTTGACCACAGAGAAGAGACACACACACAAACCATCCCAGAGTAATCCCTATGAACCTTCTGCCAATTCTTGCAGACACGATCAAAACAAATAAAAAAAAAACTCGGGCAAGTCGTCCGACCGACCCTGCTATTTTTTCTTCGCGACGCCAAACAAACATATTTTTTTGATGACTAACTCAAAACGGTTATTGCCTCAGTGTAATATGACAGAACTAATCTAGTGCCAAGACTTAAAGGGGATGTATCGAGCTTATTCAGTCAGTATATATAACTCATGAAGTCTGCACTAGACTAGGTACTAACAATATACAGGGAGGAATGGTTTCCTGACACAAACCTAACACTTATTTGGAACTCCCTTTATGGACGATGAACAATACTTTGCAACAGGAAGAGAGCAATTCGAATTGTTTAGCCCTCTGATACCTGTTAATTGACCTCTCACGGTGACATATGATAAAAATCTGCATCCTATAGACCAAACTCTCTTTGGAATGTCCAATTCCTGGCAAAATTTCATTTCTTTTATCATCAAAAGCACAACTGCCCCACTATTTTTCACTAACCTGTACTACGAAAAACATTAGCTGTAGCACGTTGAAAATACAAAATAATGAACTGGGCAACAACTTCTATACCTGCAGCAACGCAACAGCTGTGATATCCTACCTTTAACATTCTTGTCACAAACCCTTTACTGCAGGCATCTCGGATTATACACCACAAAATCATCTAACCTTTTGATCCCGCATCCATATTGAGGCTAATTAATTCTAAATGCTTGCCTGCCAACCGTGGATAGATTGCACACATTTGTCATGGATTCAGAGCAGGTTATTAAACCACTGTGTGATGGCCTTGGCATGTGAGAGTTTCTTGCTACTATTCCCCTGGGGTTCTTTTGGCTTCCTATTTGTTAGAGTTCGCTGTGGGCGTTCCAAATTTTGCCTAGTTTCATCCTTCTCTATATATATATAGGGGTGTTTTGTTATGGTACTGCAAATATTTGGATTCTTAGGACCAGAGGACAATTTTAGATACTTGCCAACAGGAAGGAGCAATGTGAATGTTGAGCCCTGTTTAATTGCTCTCACTTGACAGTGATAACATCTGCACTGCCATAAAGCCAGAACCTCCTTGGACATGTCCAATCCCGTGCGTCACTTAAATTCATTCTTATAATCAAAAGACAATAACTGCACACTATGTTTCACTTAACCTGCTACCTACAGAAAAAAAGCTGTACAGTAATGACTACAAAATAATGAACTGGGCAACAACTTCTATACCTGCAGCAACGCAACAGCTTGCTGTGATATCCTACCTTTAACATTATTGTCACAAAACCCTTTATTGCAGTGCTATCAGGGAGATACCACCATCACTCTCACCTTTTGATTCCCACATACAATATTGAGGAATAACTAATTCTAAATCTGATATTGCCTTGTCAACCGTGGATAGATTGACATTTGTACATGATTCAGAAGGTTATTAAACCACATGTTGCTGGCCTTGGCCATGTGAGAGTTCTTGCTAATCATTCCGGTTATTTTGGTCTTTTGCTGTTAGAGTTCGTTGCTGGGGATGTTCTCAAATTGTGCCCAGGTCATCCTCTCTAAATATTAATATAGGGTTGTACTGCAAACATATTTGGAATCTCTTATGGACCAGATGAACAATTTAGCATACTTTGCAACAGGAAGGAGCAATTTGAATGTTTGCCCTGTTTTTAATTGACCCTTCACTGTGACATATGATAACATCTGGCCTGCTAAACAGAACTCATTACTTGGACATGTCAATCCAATGTGCCAAAAGTTCTTCTGTATCATCAAAAGCACAACTGCCCACTATTTTTCACGAACCTGCTACCTACAGAAAAAAAGCTTTGTAGCAAGTACATACAAATAATAACTGGGCAAAGGCAACAATCTAATACCTGCCGCACGAAAACCAGATGTGAAGCTCCTTAACATGGCTTGTCACAAAACCCTTCTTTTTGCAGTGCTATTCAGGGAGATACCACCATTCACTCTCACCTTTTGAGTCCCACACCCCAATAAATAGTAGGAGAACTAATTTAAACTCTGTCCCCTTGGGGGCCCAACCGTGGACAGATGGCACATTTGTACATGGATTCAGAGCAGGTTACTAAACCACATGTGCTTGGCTGGTAATGTGAGAGTTTTCTTGCTACTCTTCCCCGGGTATTTGGTTTTTCTACTTGGTAGAGTTCGCTGCTGGTTTGTTCTCAATTTTGCCATCCTAGTTTAATCATCCGCTATATAATCGAGGGTTTAGTGCAGAAGGCCCCATCTGCAATAGCGTCCATTTGTCAGTTTTTTTCGTAGTAGTAAGGTTATACTGACAAAATCTAACACTGGCAGCTATTGCAGATAGGGCCTTTTTGCCCTAAACCCCTGGGATACTTGATATTTTATATAAATGCCAAGGTCCCAATCACTGAAAGGACACTAGATTAGTTTTCGATGTTCCTTGCTTTGCTTGCAGTGGTTATCACTTTCTGGGACCAACACGCTTGTTTGACTCCATGGCAAATTGCTCTGACTTTAGGAGCAATTTTAAGCAATGATGGTTGACCAATTTGAAATGATCGTCAGTAGAGAAATGCATGCAAGAGCTATTGCCACTGCAAAATACAAAAAAAATCATTTTGGAGGAATCTTGACATATAGGATTACACACAGGTCACAGGATTGTATTTTATAGCGCCCTGTATATGTCCATTGTCCCTATAGAGAGGGGTGTGTTTGTTATAAGAAAATCTATTTTCAGCAATGTCATTCGTTAAATTTAAACAGGTAAAGTCAGTGGTATATTATAATTAATGCAAATCAGTTGTCAAAAGTGTGTCGCCGTTGATATTTTTGTTTTTTTCTGGTTTGTATCATAATTAAATGGGACTTTGTAAAACAGCGTGTGGATTATGTACAACATATACCAGGGGACGGCATCGTAAAAGAGCAGGAGAGTGACAAAAAAGAACCTGGGACTTTCAAGGTGAGCAACAGCTAAAAAAATATGTCAAGCAACCCAAGAGGCTAAATTCACAGGAACATTAGGACATATAACCTGCGGTCCTTGTAGGATACTACACTACATTATCCTGCCAAGTAATTTTAAGATTATAAAATTAATATTTTTAATTGTTTTCATTAAAAAGGAAATTAAAAGGTCCACTGTTTGATTTTTTTGATTAAAAATGTTCCAAAATTTTAACAGAAGATCATTTTTGGTGTGAAATGAAATGTTTCAACAAGTCCAAAAGGGACCATTAGGGGGGGGGGTGGGGGGGGTTGGGGAGATAGGTCCACTTTTACCAAAGAGTCCACTTTTTCTAAGGTCTACGCACCCCCGAAATAAATCTGGCTTTACCGTCCCGGAGGGCTAATGTATTAAAAGCTTTTAACAATGCAAAATAGCAATTTTGAAGAAATCACGAGGGAGCCTATTTTTCAATGTGCCAGTTTGTCTCGTTCATATGCAGAGGTTCTCGGAAGTGGAAATAGTGGGAGTGAATCATACCTTGTAATTGAGCCCTGCCATAGAGAAGTAACACAATTTTGAGACCAGTCAGGTACCCTTTATTACCTTCTTGTAATGGTGTCAATGCTTTTATTGAATTATTGGGGGTTATAGCAAATTGTCCCACGTTATACTCCATTTCTTTCCATTGGGATTGATCATGAGTTTCACACCAAAGAAAAAGAGATTTTCCCAAAGAATCATTTTGACTTTGGAATTTTGCTAATAGGTGTATTGGGAGTTCCCTGGTATGGTCATTTGACCTCTTTTTGACCTTTAAAATGTTGTGGATGTACAAGACGAGGGTACATCTGAACCATACAATGAAGAGATGCAGTTATGTACACTTGGAAAAATTAACCCTTTCACTTTCCCAGTTTATTTTGTCTTGGTTCCATCGACTTGCTCTTTTAGTTCTTGACCATCTTCACCAATTGTGTGTTTTTCGGTTTCTTTTCAAACATATGCCAAGGATACCACTAAACCTTTAAACATTGGCCCAATTTACAGATGTTCCAAGTCACTTGGACCATTCACCACTTTGTTCTTTACCACCGTGGGCCATTCACCAGTTTTTTTAAACTTTGGGCCCATTCACCAACTTCTTTGTCCTTTTACCACTAGAAACATTCAACCCGTTTGTTATTTTAACAACTTTGGTCCATTCACCACAGTTTGTTCTTTTTTTCTTTACCACTTTTGTCAGTGGTTATCAATATGCATGGTTTATAACTAATTTTTGAATTTGAAAATTTGGAAACCTATTTTTATGGGGAGTATGATATTTTGCATTGCCACAAAAAGTATTAAGTCGTCCTTCATACCGAAAATCATAATACAGCGCCCCCTCAATGGATGAATGAAAGATAGTTTGTGGATTTTTGGTGATATAATGTTAACATAAATGACCAAAGTATTTTTAAGCAATCACATGTAAGTCAAAATAAACAAATTTAAAGTTTTTTTGATTTTTTTTTTTTTTAAATTGACACAAAATTATATAAACAATTTTCCTGCCAAATTTCACTCGTGTCACCTTCTACAGTTGTGAGTCAAAATGATTGTTCCCGAGAATCAAAAAATATAAAAATTTGTGATCTTTTTAGAATATTATATACTTCTATATAACAAAATAAATTTATTCTAATCACAATGTCCAAAAATTCCCGAGATTCGTGCATTTATTTGCAGTTAGGCATCCATTTTTAGAGGGTCACGAAATTGCCGCGTGTACCAATTAGAAAGTAAACAAGAGAAAGATGCGTAAACATGTAACAGTGTGTTTATTCAGAAACCAGGATCCGGAAAAACGATAAGATAGGGCAAATACTTCTGGTTTGTTGCAGTATTACCACAGTGAAGGCAAAGTTATATAGTTATCATGAAAGAAAATTGTCCCAAAAAAGTCGCTTACAACCTCTTAGCAAACTAGGTGTATCAATTATAACTTGAAACCTGGTTGGATGGTACTTTTCAATAGCTTTTTGTATTGCCTTAGTTAATAGTTTAAAACGAGTTCATTCAACCGGTCAAAATATTAATTGCACCTTGTTGTGAACTCATCCAACTTAATAACTGGTCCTGTTGTCATAACTCATTGAGGCATTTATTTACATATTTATCCACCAGGTCAGAGTGTGGTAAAGAAAACATTAGGTAATCCCACTTGAAATTTGAACTATTACCAAAATAAATTAGAACTCTTGACACAAGGGAAATCTGAGGCCTTTAAATTTAAATGGTGCGTGCAGATATGATTGCTGGAACCAAAATTGAAAAATTCAAATTCCTGTTGAACGCTATTTAAATGTAAGTATGGAAGTATTTAACCTTTTAGCGCTAACCTTGCACAGTTTTGACAAAGAAAAAAATCAGGATATTTGGGGAGGACCAATCATTTTGGACTAAACTGTAGTCATTTATATATTAAAAAACTTATTGTACATATCTGAAAATGCTCAAAATGGACTTCTTGCACACACATCTTCGGTGGACGAAAATTATACCAACATTTTCAAGAAAGGACGGGTGTCCCGAACGGAACCTGAATCTAGTCTGATGAAAGTAAATATCGAGGGGTGAAGAAAATGTTATTTATGCAAAAATCCAAATAACTCGGACCTTTTAACTTAACACAAGCTTGTTCTATCTTGAAACTCGCTCCGATGGATCATGTTTGCATATCTATGCCTTACCTCTGCATATATTAGGTTTATTTGGTTCAATCCTTAGCTCTACTATTAATACACATGTAGAAACTAAGTAAGGCCATGTTTTCAACATCGTGCTCACGTGTTTGTGAACTAAATTCGTTAATTAAGGCTTAATTCACTAACGAGAGAAACATTTTCCAATATTGGACTCGCATTGTCATTGTAACGTGCTTCACTTAATGTCGTGCTAACTAAGTAGGCCAAAGAAAGCCGTCGTGTTTTGTTTTTAAATCGTGCTCGCGCAAAATCTTTATAGAACCTACAACCATCATATTAAAACTTGTTTCCATCTGAACCTCGCAGCACTCTGGTCATGTAACTGGTTATCATGCTTCAAACTTAGCATGCTGGATTATGATCCATCCGTTCGCAATTCAACGTATACTAACCTCTATGTACTCTTAGTACGGCTATGTAGTTATATATATATCACGTTCGCATTGAAAGCTGTCCCTTAAAGTATAGCCTAGTCATGCCTTAACTTGGCAGAACTTTTCAAACCTACGATGCTTTTTTTGGCTTTGAAGCTAAGCCTTGTTACGTTTACACCGTAATTTATGAAATAATTAACAAAATCCCAGGCAAATCGCCGAACTTGCCTTTATGTTCCGAAAATGGACCTACATAGTAGCAGAATCCACTTAACCTAATCCATAAAATATGCCATAGTAAAAAAAAGAAAATATGTAAACGAAAACCCTCAAAGGTTTCGCCTATTCTCTGAAATATGGTGTGCCCAGCATGCAGCTAGCAAGACGATCGTTTCTGGACGACTCCTAGCAGGGTCCGTTATCAGTTGCCACTGTAAGGTGGGAAGCATCCCTACCCATGATTCATTGTTTTATTTTAAAGAGTATAGACCCCCCATTCGTGTCTATACCTCGGTATGACCACGTCTCCCTGGTTTAATGAGGGCAACCAAAATTCGTGTTACAACCTGGTTGGTTTAAGCTTGCCTTCGAAAAGAACGTATTTCAGCCCCGGTGCATGGAAAGTCTGTGCCTGATTCAATAAGTCGACTGTAGGTTTAATCGAAATAATTAATTCGAATCTAACCCAGAGTGTTTGCATTAAAAGAACTGGCAGCTGACAGTGTTGTAGAACTGTAAGTCCTTGTCGATCTAACTGCTCGATTATCACCTCGCTGCTTTGTGTGGTACACATACAATTGCTGGATCTTGCCGGGTCACGCCTCACTTATTAAACCCTGAGCAATCAAAAAAGCTGTCCTTGCCTGATTGATCACACAAAGGGGCTTAGACGCGCAACAAGCCTAGCCACTCAGATTTCAGTAAAATTGGCTTTTTCTTTCTTTTTTTTTGGGGGTGGCGATTATTATGTAAATCCGGGACGCCCAGTCCGCGTGGGTACGCTAACTGACTGACGGATTCTAATATACCGATGTCGAGTTAAGAATGCCAAACTAGTTTAATAGGCCCAAGGAAATATAGTCTCTATGCTTGAAATTAGAATAAGGTTTGGTACCATTATTAACATATATAGCTTCAACATATCGGTACTAGTATTGAACCATGCCTGCTTAATTGTAAGCCTTGCATTATAAACGTTTTATGTCACTGAGGTAAAATTATATATACTTGGTACCATACCCCAACCAGGGCAATAGTATTAAGTGTGTTTTTTCAAAAGCTTTAAAATTATGAACGTCAAGTCGAGCTGGTGGGACATGAACTTTGGCTTGACTTTGATCATTAACTGTTGAGTAAAAGATACGGAGCCTATTTTTGAGAAAATAAAATGCAGGTTTCTGAACCAGAAGATAAATGCCAATAACAAAAGCTGGTTTCCATCTTGAAACAAGCTCCTATGGAACATCAAAAGTTATATCATGCTCTGACTTAGCATATGTAGTTTATCCGTTTAATCATTGGCCCCATACCACCTACGGTACTTTGTACTGAGGCATGTTAGTTTTGATATTGGTACCAATTACGCCTATTTCATAGGCTAAAGAATATGATCCACCGACTGTTGAGTTGTAAGAATATAAAATTGGCTTTTATAAATATAGTTTGAGTGTGTAAAATTTACAATTTTCTAAAACCGTGAAATTTGGAATTAAATTAGTGACATGCGCAATGAATGCCCTATGCGTGGGCATTTAAAGAATCTTGCATTGTCCAAAATGTGACCAAATAACGAGCCCCTTAATAGTACAATCAGACCCTCAACGAGGGATTAGATATCCAAAGGCTCTATTTGGCTCCTGTGTGCCCATACTAGCCGTCCCCCCGTAGACACGCACAGAATGGTCTGGTACACAGAGGAGATACCGCTACAACCGGGGGTAAATATTACAACATTTTCAAGAAAAAAGACGGGTCCAACGAACCTGAATATAGTCTAAATTAAATCTCGAGGGGTGAAGAGAAAATGTTATTTATGCCCAAAATGCAAAATAACTCGACCTCCTGTATTAAATCAAGCTTGTTTCTATCTCGAAACTCGATCCGATGGACATGCTATTTTGCATAGCATACCTCTGCATATTTAGGTTTATTTGGTTTAATCCTTAGCTCTACTATTATACATAAACAGGTAGAACTAAGTAAGCTCACTGTTTATCACATCGTGATCAGTTTGTGAACTCTAAATAGGTAAGGCTCAAATTCAATCACGAGAATATTCGTTTCTCAGTCTTCGGTTTTGTCCTCTACCACCGGGTCCATCACAAGTTTGGCACTTTCACACTTGGCACAGCCCCCTGAAAACTCGGGGTTTTATGTTGATGCGATCAAGCAAAATGAGTCTGAAGCAGTAAGATTCAAGTTAATTTTTTACTTTTTCATGTAGCTGTATGCATTCATTGTTGAACAAAGCACATGTTGATGAAAATCCATTGAAAGTGACCAATTAACTTTCAAAGATATGATCAGTTCAAGGGTGGCCAACACAATAGGAAAAACAAAAGACCTTTTCTCTTTGGTGGCTATATTCAAAAAGCAAGATTTGCGACTTCCGAACTATTTGGCTGGATCATTCACATATGTTTTAAAATTCTTCTGAGCGCTACAATGTATCTTGCCTATTTTTAAAATTATGTCACAGGTTGACCACTGAATCTTAAGCCTATACTTAGCCTGCAAGCGGCATCATAACCTGATTCTTCAAGTAAACCGATGGGCTCATCTCAACTGGAAATCAAAAAAGTTGGGGGCCATGGCCTCCGTGAATATGAACATATTCGGTTGTGTTGTTCAATATCTATGTGTTTTTTTTATTTGTTGTAAGAAAACACACTTTTATAATTCATACAACCAATAAAAACTGCTGACAAATTGCAATGCCCAATGCATGCTCTCTAACTATACATACTGCCCTCACTGTTTTTAACCTATTTATCAGTATGTAGAAATTGGGATTTTTTTTTTTTTTTTGTTATTGTATACATATATGCAGGCGATTTCACTGGCTTTTTAAGGATGGATAGCTTGATAGCAGAATGGGACAGTCATTATCAGATTTCTTGTAGATATGTATGAGTTGCCTGCTAGTGTTGGTATGGGATCATATGGAGTTCCATTACACAGACCAATTCTCACACCATTTTGTCTGACAAACTTATGAATTAGGAAACCTAAACAGAATATAAACCTGTTGCTTTTTACGTGAAGGGTGTCCGAATGGAGAGGGGATGACTCTTCCCGTCAGAAAAAAAAGTTGTGTTTTGTCAGATGGGATCAGGTTTAGGTTATGGACAACTCCCATCATTTAGGTAATTTAAGCTTATTTACTAGTAAGGTGAAGTTTCATGATCGTAGCACCTCATTTTTTGTCTATGGGCAATACTTAGATTATCCCCAAGAAAAGTCCACTTCCAAATTTTGAGAATTAAGATGGTGCATTTTGATGTGTCATTAAGAAACTGTACCACAGGCAGTCTCGCATAGAGTAGGCCACTATGTTGTAAGTTCTGTCGGTGTACAGACCAGAGAATAATAAAAACATTATTAAGTTGCTTATGGTTAAAATAATACAAGTGAACTTAATATAATAATAATAGTGGCCACTACCACAATTATATAACGCAAAACACAACAATTGTATCAATGCGCAAGGCCATTATTATTACGCTGCCATCAGGAAATCGTCGTAATCATGTCACTTCAGGTGTGCTGATGGCATTAGCGCATGCCTCCTATTAGCAATTTTGTTAGCAAAATTGGCATTCATTGGCAAATGTGTTGACTGTCAGCAAATTTTGATTAATGTAAAGATGTGTGATGAAATTTTGAATGAACAATTTGTAATGATTTGGGGGATAATAGCCTACTTTTTGATTGCTCTTGGTATTGGTTACTGCGTTGCATATATACTTCTTAATTAATCAATGCTCTGTCCAGCATTATCGTGCCTTATACAAAACACGCGGAACAATCTTAGCGCAGTCTAATTAGTGCACGATTTTGATCGCGGATTTGTTACACACAAAAAAAAGTTCTTTTACACCGTACACAAAATACTAGTTATATAAGTCGATAAATACCAGGCATTCCTTATGAGCCTTGTGTGGGAGTTCATTGATTCTTTTGTACTCTAGGTTGAAAAGCGTATATGTGTATGCTATTTGCTTGAAAATAAAAATGTTGGCACAAATTTTGAAAGGACATGTGTTGCTTTTGACTTTATGCTATTGAAGACAGGAAGTAATGTGCGTATATAGAATTATTCGATCAGTGTTTTCATTTTAAAGGCCAAAAGCTAGATGATTCTCATAGGATGGCACCCTTAATTTTCAAATAAAGCGTGTTTTGCTTATACGTAATGCTTGTAACATAAATGAATCACTGATTCAGGTCAGGTCAGGTTTTCAGTGAGGGCTTGCTAATGGTATCCTGGTAACTGGTATTACCTGTCCCAGGGCCGAGTTGTCGGACAGGACTATAAACCGTCACACCATGGGTTTCTAATGAAATCTGGTGAGGAGGGATAGCTGGTTACCCTGGTTGAATGAAAAAGAAGATTCTACTACAAGGGCATAGCTATGGAGAGCTAAGGCCATCAGCTCTGGAGAGCATAATGGCAGCCATCCAGCACATGCTGCATGCATGGTGGGCATGGTTGACCAAAGGCTACTAAGCCCCCCCCCCCAATACGAAAAATGTGGATTTATGTCAGGAAGGGCATACGGTCCAATTATCTTTTGCTCCAATAAATCCTCAAACAACAGTATTGCTGAGGCTCCTACCGTTATTGTTCCTAATAACAATGCGGTGCATTTTTCAAAAGAGGGGGGCGTTTATTACAGTCAAAAAATGGAAAGTCAAAATCCCCACACAAATCACCTTGCCAGTTTATAAAAGATACTGGGGGTCCAGATGTGTTACACATGAAATCCACGAACATCACTTGTATGTTTGTAGAAAGTATTGATGACAACAAGACGATTATGATACGGATTACGACAGGCCTGGCATTAACTCTGCATTTACGGGGTGAGCTTCAACTCTTTCTTGAATTGTTTTATCCAAAAAATCATAGGGGGGCATGGCATTTAGTAGAGCAGGGGCGTTTATTAGAACAACACGTAAGCTCATTTCTGAAGTCGGCCATTAATATAGAAAATCACACTTGTTATAAAATCGGGATCTGGAACTTTGTTTACACAAGGATCTTATGGACACCGTTAAACGATGCCATAAAGTTGCCGCATTGAAACAAAAAATCATATTCTCTCTACGTTTAGAATTGAGCATTTTAGGTTGATTATCCAAAAATTCTAGCTGATCTATTTCAACTTCATACACACACAAAAAAATTATATTTCAAAATCTCTGTGTCAAGCTCGTTCAATCCATAAACTGAAGTGACATTAAGGTATAGCCTTAACATTTTCCGGCCAACAGTTTTTCTCTCTACCTCGTCCTAGGTCTCCCCCTCTTTTCTCTCCATCCCTCCTCTTAAGTACACACACCTGACACACTCAATATAGACACACACACTCACCCAGTGGCGTAAACCCACCCCACTGCCCCCCTAAAACATTAGTGATTTACATAGGCGATATCTAAATATCCTAAAAAAATTTAATATCGCTTGCCCCCCTGTGAACTACCATGGCCCCCTTTGCCCCCCCTGAAAAAAAAGCTGGTTATGCAACTGCACTCAACCCACACATACACCCACACAGCAATTTACTTTTTTCTTCGACAAGTCCTAATTCAGGCATATAAAAAAACAGTCTTTTCAAAATCCTCACCTTTCCCATCGTATCCAAAAATCCCTGGTCAAATGCCCAGATATGCAAAGAACACGTCGGCGACTTGATGGGACACGAAACCCCCAGCATAAAACACCACCAGCTTCATTTCTCTGTGTCCTAGTACATTAGAGATCAGATCCAACATAAATCAATCAATGTTCAAAGATGACAAGATAGTGAGAGATTTACGAACTCCCATTCTCCACAATCAATCAGCGCATTAACTTTTAAGGCTTGTTGGTGTTATCATTTTAGTACAAGTGCTTGTTTCTGGACAATATGAGCCGACATCCTTCTTGGAAGGTATTCAATACTTTTGGCATGTGTATGTTAAAGCAATACAGCACATTTTTTGAAGGGTGAAACCCAAATTTCAAAATTGATAGTTTTGCACAGTTAGTGGTATTGTCTAGGAAACTACACCGGGGAAAGAGAATGCTCAAAAATGCGTATTATCATCATAAAATAAAGCGATTTGAATGAGCTTGGGATCCAGATTGTGCTTAGGGCAGAGCGGAAATGCTAAGTTTATGTCCATCCATGATAGTGCCACTTCACGGAAAAATGACCTCTAACTGACTTGCCCTAAAACAATGAAACAACTTAAAGGGATTAAGTGTAAACACGTATATATGGCGTATTTCTGGCTATTTCATTTGGAAGGCCGTTTCCAGCAGCCGTTTGAATTATTATCGAGAGAGATCCACCGATATTAATTCTTCTACATTTAAAAAAAAAAAAAAATGACCGTAATTTGCAACACATATTAGACATTCACATGGTATAGTTTACTAGCCTTTACCAATGGCATCCCCATAATTTTTTGTAACAGGGTGCTATATCATATTACACAATTTACAAGCTAATTCCTTCAAAGTAAATCTTGTTCTGCCAGTGTTATGAAATGGAATTGAATATGCGATGATATTGAAGAAAAGTCTGCCATTTCACAGGCTAAAGATGATATGAGCAGCACAATATTGGATACGACCAATAGCCAGCCTCAGAAATGTACAGTTCGTCGGGTCAATGTTTTATTTCATCCGCAGTTTTCCTGCCGACCTTTTCATGATGAAGAAGTTTGTATGCAGGGACTTACAAGGGACAGAGTCATCCATTTAACTGTAGGCATGTGTAAACAATCTGTTGTAAAAGACAGGTGAAAAAGACAAACAATAAATAATAAGTGACCAGAAAAGAAAAAAAGGGTGAAAAAAAATATGAATCAGGAACATCAAAGGAGTGTAAGTAGGTTAGAGGTGGGCTGGGGACACCTAACGGGTAATGGCGTTCCCGGGTACTCGTTATGATTTCGAGGCCGGAGTACCCGGGTACCGAAACTCATGAGGCCAAATTCGGCGGCCACCAAGTTAGAAGAAAAAAAATCTCCCTGACACTACATACCTTCAAATATTTCCATGTTTTTGAAGTTAACAGCGATGAAAACACAAACTGTTCTATGTTAATTTCATAAGAAGAACTCTTTATTTAATACAAATCGGTTGTACTTTTATTTAAACTGTTTTCCTCCTAAACGCCCATCCACAACGTAAAAACCGATCGTGGAAACAAGCCGAGTCCAGTGAACAAATCGGCTAGATTGACCTAAAACACCCCCCGTAGTACAGCTATTACCACCTAACGAGCCGACCTAAACAACAACACGCGTGGTTGTTGAATGGAATTTTAATCAAGGGTCTTACTCACGCTGTGCACTGTTGCTGTAGCCTAGGTAGGTTGTATTGCGATTGCGGTTTAATTAAGCGGCAACCACAATTCCAATCAAGCGATAAAATAACGTTGCATCAATCTGGGTATACATTAATGGAATAGTTTTCAGTCAGGTGTAATATTGTTAGGAGACTCGTGAGTAGTAAAGGAAAATGTAAAATTTTAATATTATATTTTGTGAAAAGTGACGTTGGGAAAACCAGTCGATAAATTCTGTCCCGGGTAAGACGGAAAAGGGCGGGGTACCGGGAATATGTAAGCCCTAGTTTTAGAGGAAATATATTGTTATTTGTTTGATTCAGTCCCTCAATATATTCAAACTGTTTCATGTTTGCTTCCAAAAAACAAACAATGGAACATTTACAACCAAAGATATTTTAAAAATTTTTGTAAAAAAAGGGTTTCAACAGTACCCAAGAAACAGCAATAATTATAATCAGACCAGAAACAAAAAAGTTTGTTGGTTTTTTGATTAAGCAGGACCAAATTCTATGGAACCCCTTAAGGTGCAACGAGTGAGATTTAAAGTCGTCTTACTTTCGTGATATGTAGTTGTTTCATGTAGATTAGACTCTTAATAGATTCTCTACCTTTATTTGGTTACATAAAATAACTTATAAATGAAAACAAAAGGTGATTTGATTATGGTTTTATATTCAATTAGAAGGCTGAATCTTTAGTGATTGCTCTATAGAAATGAGAGAGAAATTCACAATTCTGCATGGTACCAAAGAAATTCAGTTCTCAGCTTAAGCTTTAAGATGTGTTTCTCTTCTGGGATATTTCAGCAAGCTTTCACCAGTGCAAAATCAGAA
>JAMKCH010010945.1:0-26179 GCA_023653785.1 Ophioderma brevispina
AATAGCCTCGTCCCGAAAACCCACACAGTACTGTATGGGAATTACAAAATAACGTTCTTAGCTCCTACATTAGCTTACATTAAAACGGGTTGAAATATCGGCATGAACCTTTACAGATGAGGTTTTGGGGTGTAGACCAATCTACCAAGATGAAAACTTATATACTTAAATCGGGTCATTCCCCTTTAATAAATATTTCATCGGAAATCCCGAGTTTGATTAGCATGATCACACTGATAAAACTTCTTGGCATTCTTTGTTCATTTTAATCTTTCTGTACTTAAACATGTTAAAAGTGAAATAAGTGACATTGTTAAAGTTTTTCTCAGTTTTAGGATCAAATAGGGCTCTTTTTGGCGATGTAATCGTTTCAACCCTGTAGATCTGCATTGGCTATAACATACCTGTGGTTATTGAGATGGCTTCTCAAATAACCATAGGTCATTTGGGAAGCCATCTCAAAAAACAATGACCTAAGATTAGGCTTGTTTGGACTCATTTGAATGCATTTTTAATGTTGATTCCGGATATGGTTAAGGAAATGCATCATTTTGAACATTTTTGAAAAAAAAATGAAATTGTGCTCTGAGCACTATAGTCTCCTGCATGCATGGCCCGGTGGTAAGATACATTGATTACTGAAATATACACTTTCTTGTCGATTCCTTCGAGCAGGCCTGCCTGCTCTGCATCCAAAGTCGGACTTGCCAGTTCTTTTCTTCTGTAAAGTTTGCTTATGACTGTTTCTGATATTCAGAGTACGAAGGAGACACCACCCGTAACTGGCAAGGATATGTTGCGCATTTACACGTTGGTGTGTCCGGTCGGATGTAAAAATCAGCCTCTTTTGGCCTAAATTAGCGCCGCTGCAGGCCGGGTTGCGCTCTCAGTTCCCCGGGTTTGGAGGTATCTGGCCACACCCTCGTTATAGGACACTTGTTAAAATATAAACACACACACACATACATGCACGTATTCATGTGTATGGGTATCGATATACCAAGCTGTACCAATACATATAAGCACGATACAAGTAATGTAGAAAAATAGAAACAAATTAAGCAAACAGACAGAGCTAATGAGATTGGCTAATCCCTTTGCATGTCAGGTTTCTGAATGATTTCCAAGCTGAGGTCTGTAAAATGTAACGTTTTCCACCAAAAAAGTACATCGAAAAGTCCGAGTCCACATCTGTAAATCCTTTCAGTGTGGTTACAATATTGTCTGTTACTGTTGGACGTGGGTGGAGAAAAGCCCTTCCGAATTGGGTGACGTGAGGTCTTTTCTCGTGGTAACTCGGGGGGCAGTAAGGATGGATCATTCGGGATTACCACAGTAATCACTTTAATCTAGAATGTGTGTTGGAATTTCCGTGTCAGTTTCCTCTTTATAGCAGAGGATTTCGAATACTAAATGAGCATGAGTCGTCTTAAATCTTAGCCGGCTTACGCGGTCATCGCGGTCATGTTTCTGTAATTCGTACTGGTTTTGATTTTAATTTGTTCGCTACACTTTCCCCTTTATAGTGCCTGTAATTTTAGGGTGTTATACTTGTTATTTTATACAAAAATATATTATTTGCAGAAGCCAATTTATACAAGTTCGAGAGGTCATATTAGCTGGGAGTTTCCATAACCTGACCCATCTGACACACTTTTTTCTGACACAATTAGGAATTCGGAAACCCTTCACGGAATAAAGCACATGTTTATTCGTTAAGGTTCCGAATTCATAAGTGTGTCAGAAAAAAGTGTGTCAGATGGGTCAGGTTACGGAAACTACCATATTAGCTCTACCAGAACATATGAGAGGAGCTTCTCTAGATTTGGTATTGCACGTCATAATTACCATAAATTTTCATTTTAATCACATTGTAAAGATTTGTGTTTGTTTTTGCAAAGTGTATTGCTCCTCGACGCACAGATACACTGAAATAATTACCTGTTACTGATCATCTAGGCTTGTTTTAAATAATTGCTTCAAAGAACTCGTTCTCCGCAGGCAGTTCGAGAAGATGTAATGTAATTTAATGGCGTCGAACTTCGACTCCAATACATTTCTGGAGTGTCTCAAGCTAACGAGTGATCGCAAATAACCCCTTAACCGTAGGTCAGATGAAGAGGTCACAGTAGACTTTTGCATGTTTGTCTAAAGACATCTTAACACAGTTACCTTTGTTATTTGACGTTTGAAATTTGACCTTTGACCCCTTAACCGTTGTAAGACAAAGAGGTCACCTTGGTCGCTTTTTATGTTCAAAGCCACACCGTTGTACCCCGTTACACTTTATTTGAAAATTAGTTGAATTTGACCTTAATTTGACCTCGTGCCCGCAAATGACCTTCAGGTTGACCCCCTCCTGACCCATAACGTTTTGTGAACGGAATTAAGCTTATTCATATGCACGAGTCACGTGACCCATGCTTGGTAGTCGTAGAAAAAGATCATTTTGTGTGTGAAAATGACCCTTTTTGACCCCTGTAACCCTTTATGACCTTATGACGTCACACGAGCATAACTTTTGTAGTCATTCATCAGGCATGTTTGTTTACCAATTTTGGTCGAAATCCGTCAAAGTATATGGAAGAAAAGAATCAAATTGTTAGAAGAAGATCGTGAAGAAGGCGAAAACTAAAGATTAAAATATAATTAGGCGTTGTACTTGTAGCAGTGTAAATTTACAATCATGGATGGAATAGATGATATCGTACTCATAGTACGGGTGTTCCCCACGATTTTTATTTCAAACTCAGTCAAGCAACCACGAAAGTTTGACAAAATTGTCCAATTTAAAGGATGTATAAATCCTACAACACATTTCGGGTGTTTGTATTGATTATTTTTTGGTGGCTATGTTGCTCTATTACAGCTACAATCATCATTTCCTTTCCTTCCCCCCAATGTTAAATGCCCATTTTGTTTTTGCAGTGTTGCGGTCATATTTAACACATAATTTTCCGTAAAACTACATTAAACTCGTCATATACTTAAAAAACTCTTTTTTACTATTTTTTCAAAACTTTATAAATGTGGCCCTATCCAATAAAGTGGTGTCATGAGCTTTATCCACTAGCATATAATTGAATACAACCATTCCCATACTTGATAATGAAAAAAAAACGTTGACAAATCTTGAAAGAGTTGGATTATGTACATTCTCAAGAAAATGCCCGATAGTTGGTTTTAAGATGATAACATTATATGTTATTAGGCTAACTCCGATTACACCATTGACTCTGTCGCTGATGTGTATGCGTGTTTTACCCTCTGAGGCACTATTGCCATTAAAGTTCAATTTGTTGCAATTGTTTTCTACAAATGTCAAATTTATGCAATGTGGCGATCATATTGGAATTAGCATGAAAATGCATCAAAATGAGTCCAAACAAGCCAGTCTTGGGCAGTGTTTTTGTAGGTGGCTTCCCAAATGTCCAGCGGTCATCTCAAAAGCTAATGACGTAAGTTTATCATAATGCCAATTTTTACAGTATTGACAATTCTGCCAACCAAATCCCATAAACAATTAAGTAACTATTACATTTAATTGATTATCAAAACACTTAAAACATGTACATTTGGTGAGTAATTACGTTTGATGCAGAGAATAAACACTGACAATACCCTAACTTAGCCTATCCAAAAATGTCAACCAAATTTTTACGTCGCATAATTATACTGTTAAATTACAGTTTGTTGTAAAAATATTCGTCAAACTGTAAAAATACACAGTGAATTTGGAATGGAACCTGTAAAAACTGTTGCAGAATTGCTGCCAGGAGTTTCCTGTATAAATTTAGAGTAACTTGTTCCTGTAAATTTAGTATTAAATCTTGTAAATAAAACTTCATGGATAGTTATAAGCTGTAACATTCAATACGAGTTCACTTTAAATTGTCCATATTAATAATCTAGAAATTTCAAATTTGACATAAAATTTTGAGAGTATTTTGCTGTATTTACAAATTTACGGCCAAATACTAACATTTTAACATATTTTACTGTAAAATGGAACTGTAATTATTTACATTGTATGCCAGAATCCCAGTGTAGAAAGGGTTTAAAATTTACAATGTGGTATCGTAAGAGTGTGACTACAATTTGCATTGAGCTGTTCTTTACAATAATTCTTTCAGCCTTTATTATTTTTCGTATTAGATCACCCAAGCTTCCATCCCCACATGGTACAGTTTTTTCTCCCAATCATCTTCTTTAACCGTGTAGAAACCATAGGGCGTCGATGTACGTTCAATTGAAAAAAACCAATTTGTTCTAAATTTGTCAAACAAGGACTAAATCCCACGCTTGATCGGGATAGAAAAAATAATGCACAGTTGAATATTACACCGAAGCGAGCAAAATGCCCCGGGAAGATGATTGTAAAATGCGGACTGGTCATTTGATGATAGTGTCATTTTCAAATTATTGGAGGCGCCTACTCTTTGAGAAGAGAATCCACCGTTGTAAGGCCTTGTTTGTTTAACTCTCGTCGCCTTTTCTAACAGTGCGATGTACGGTAGGATGTGGAGTATGCTTTAATTTGAGAACTCTCCTATTCTCGTTTAGTTCCTCAGACGGATTGAGTAAAATGTACACAGGATATATTTGACTGGGAACATGGAGGTTCATCCCACAGCCCCACTTCTGATTATTTCCTGGAGCTACTTGAAACCCCAATTCAAATGAATATTACTTGTATTATGACCGCGTGAAACTTAACATATGGGAGAGAGGGTTACCATTAGAAATGAGTAAATTGCTCTAAATTGTAGGTCACTTTGATAGTTTCAATATCCATATATCAATGATATAACCACAAACGCGCGAAGTATAATGTAAAGAGGATGTATAGAAAAGCATAGGTATATTTTCCTTGGCAATAGGGGCAGATGGGGGGGTGGGGCATCTCGGCCCCATCTATTGGCGCGTGTTCCGCGAAATGCAGCCACACAACCCTTTTATGGCCGCTATGAACGGACATAAATCGTCCAATATGTAAAAAATCACGCGAGTTTGTAAAACCACGGCGAGTTCGTAAAACACGCCAGCGAGTTTGTGAAAACCACGGCGAGTTTGTAGAAACCACGGCGAGTTGTAAAAACCACGGCAAGTTTGTAAAACCACGGCCGAGTTTGTAAAACCCAGGGTGAGTTTGTAGAAACCACGGCGAGTTTGCAACACTAACGCGAGGCTGAGTGAGCCAGTGTTTGTTAACACGAACACGGAGGCTATTTTGCAACATGACCACGGCAGTTTGAAAAAAAACAAAACACGGCGAGTTAGAAACACAACACGGGCGAAGTTTGAAAAAAAAACAAGCGAGACATAGGAACATAGAACACTCCACTGCAAGATTTTAATCAAAAAGTGCTCCACAATGTTCACCAACGCTGAAAATGAAAACGATAAAAGTTACATTCTTATTTGCAATATATACCTACGACTGATTTTTCTTTTCCTGTGCCAATTGATATTAGGACATGAGAAATTAGAATAGATAATAGAAATTAGATATGCAATAAATGTAATAGCATTTTAAGTAGTATGAATCATTTTGATGGACGGCCCTTCAGTACTATCAGGCAATCATATTTATTGGTTTGGTGGTTTTCTACAGAAAAGTTAAGGAGAATAGCAAATGCATGATATAGCCAGGGTCTCCCGTCATTTGTTGTTGTTTGTTGTAGTATAGTAGTAAGATAGGAGTAGTGACAGTATTATGCCCTGTCAGCGTGGAGCATGGTAGGTTCTCATAATATACTCATAAAGGTCCTACTCTCATCCTAAAATGTACTTTGGTTGTGCTTCCCGGAATTGGGGTGTAAGGACCAGCCAAAAATCAGGCGTGTGCTTTGATACCAGATCGGAAAGCCAATTCTACAGAAAGTAATTATGATTTTGATATCACTGAAAGTCCTTATTTTTCATATTTCATCCAGAAATTGCATGCTCCAAACCAAAGTTATTCCAAAGAAGGGGGAAACGAACCGGAATTGGGGTATAAGGGCAATCAAAATTTAAGGTGTGTGCTCTGCCCATTGCCAGGATCGGACAGCCAATTTTATAAGAAAGTATTAGGAATTTTGATATCACAATAAAAGTTCTTAGTTTTCATATTTCATCCAGAAATTGCATGCTCCAAATCGAAGTCATTCCACAAGAAGGGGGAAAACGACCGTTGATTGATTACAATCACGGAACGTATTGGTTGGTAGTCATAGTAGGCCTAAAAACAAGCATTGTTCATACGTTTATCTGGCTAGACCAGATGTTCCCAGAACTTTATGTTCACCAGTATGTCACGTCCTCGGCTTCAATAATACTTCATAAACATGATAAAGGTTATTATGAAAGTTTATATGTTTTTTAGTCTAGCCTAGGTTCGTTAATATGATTAAGATTTTATAGGCGGATGTAAAACTATAGAAAACATTGGTAACTTGCGACCCTGTGTGGCATGGAGATTATAGTCCTCCGGCTCACAGTCCGTTAGCAATGGTTGAACAATAGGGAAATCGATTCAGTTTACTCTTCACGTACCATTAGTTTCACGGTTTATTCCGGTGTCGTCTGAGCCCGGACTATGATACCTGCCGTACTATGATTAATTTCACCCCGGCTGTCTGTGTCGATGACATTATGCATATATCTGACTTATTTTTTAATTAACTTTCTCCAAGCCGGCGAACATAAGTTCTGAAAAGGAAGCAGATAGCCGGAAGAAAAAAAATGTGCTCCACAGACTGGTTCGAACCGGCTATCCCTTTTCATACTACACAACGCTAGACAGATGCTCTACCCTTACTACCACGGGGGTTGAGTGAAAAACGCAACGATAGATGTTCATGTTTCAGGTTCATGTTTCATGTTCCATCTCAATGCACAGTACAGTAATAAATATTAAAGATTGTAACAAATACAAAATATGTACATGCGATGTAATAGAACAATAACTAGATTGAGATATAAATAATATTATAATATCAAGAGATGGGGGATGATTCTTAAAAACGCAAGGGTGTAATAGTGGCACCCAAGCAAAATTACCCATTAACAACATAAGTATGAAACTTAATTTGGTAAGGCATAAGAATACAATGATAAATTACGAGCACACGGAGAAAATAAGGGTGCTTGCCAAAATTACAATTAATAGATTGGAAACAACAATAACAGAGAAAAAAAGACAGTTAATATAGATGATCGTAACAGTGTGAGTAAAAAAAAACCCTACATGCAGAATAAAAAATAATTAAAATAGTTAAGAATTGGTTTTACTCAAATGTTTGATCGATTATGGTTATAAAGAGGGATAAACAGCTTTTCAGAAAACGTTTATTTGGTGTTAATTTGACCTTTGGAGGAAGACGTTACGCCTATTTTGCTGAGAGACTTAAACTTAAAAAAAATCATGTTTGGCGATTGTGAGCCAAACAAAGATGCATCGCTTACTATAGAGAACATGGACTTCAGCAGTGATTTGAGATAAAACATTAACTGCCAAATTATTGTTAAAAAAATAGAAGGTGGGAGAGTAATGAAGGATTATAAAAATAATATCCCAGAGATTACAAGAAAATGCTAAGTAAAAAATGTTCAATTTCCCCAATGAAGAAATTAAGATAGCTGGTGTAAGACACAGTTAACTTTGGTTCAGTGAGATTCATGGTTTACCTACAATGAAACTTGGGAGCAAAAAAGTGAAACAATAGAAAGTTTGTATTCGCTTGAAAAAACAGCAGTGCGATTATGAATTTTAAGTTTTAATTCCGATTTATTACAGAAAACTTCCGCTGATGCTTCTGGCAATTGATGGATGTGAGTATACTGTCTTGTGCAAAAAATAATTACCTAGAGAGGGAAAACAAACATCTCTGGAGATGTTTCTCGATACTTGATATGGAGTGATGTTCAATAAAGGACTTCTTTATGATTGAACACTGGTAATTTAATTTTTGAAGATATTTTACTAGAATTATGTTACACAATAGACCCGATTTTTATTCAAACTATATATTTTGTCCAGACGAAATTGATACCATCTGCAATGCATGTGTGAATTGTCTTAGCTATAATGTGTTATGGTATACGTTCGGTGTCAGTCTCTCCGCTTGTATGGCTAAAATATCGGCCAAACTGAATTTTAGGTCTCTCCGCAAAATTGACATTAGTTTGAACCCCAAGCCGAAAGACACCAATAAAATCTTATGCTAGCCTTGTTTAGCTCTGTTAAACAGCCAAACAAAGCAAAATTGAAGCAAAAATAACGTGTAACACCTTTCGAAGGAAAAAATATTTCTGAATGTAGGGTTTTATTGACTCACACTGTATAAGATACCCAAATATCAGACAATCAGTTGCAGAATAAAATCAATGAGCTGTTTTTGAGAGTGCTTTAAAAAAATAGCTACAGGATGGGGACTCTTTAAGCCGGTCATCAATCTATAAGTATAAAGTTTTTTTATGATTATAAAAACATCAACTAATTATTTGCTTATTAGATATTAAATAGTTCACCTATAAAATCTGTTTACATGATCAGTCTTTCTCAAAATGTAATTGACAAGATTTTGACATTTCGCAAATTGTCACTAAATTTGGTTGAGAATTCTGAATCAGATTCATTTGAATCGAGTGATGGAGAAGAAGTGAACATTGATAATAACGATTGCACGTGTCCAGAAATATTCAGGTGGATTGAGCAGCTAGTTTAGTCAAAAATAAGCTGATTTTATATCGTTTTTTCGCAAAAAAAACCCCGTCGCTCGGACCCCCATAACACCTGATGTACACACCACTGGATTATAAACGCAAAAGTTACGTAACTTCTTAAAAGTGAAAGCTAATGCATTTATGTAATTGTTTTACAAGGGTCAATGCTTTTTAAATATAGCCTGACAATTTTAATTTTTCTTTCCGCGATTCCGTTTATCTGGTAAATGCCTCTCACCTCTGGTAGCTTATCAGCTGGTCCACAAAACTTTTTTTATTTCGGGTCAATGAGCCCGTTGCGTTCTTAATGAATAATCATTTAGAACAGGGCTTCCCAACTTTAAAGGTCCATGGCCCGATTGCTAAAAGTCTCGTCCACTCCCATACCATTTTATCGGAAGTGGTCCAAATTTTAAGGTCGGGAGAAAGTTATTATTGTTCTCATATACACTGTGAAATCTTAGGGATAAAAGGTGTTGGTTTGGATGTTATTAGTGAAAAAGTTCTTCATTTTGGTCAATTTTTTTTTTAATTTAGCAGAGTTAACATAGTCATCGCCTGTATTAGCGATGCGAGAGCCTGGGCAATTAACAACAAAATGATGCTGAATGACGCAAAAAACTTAAATTGTTCATGTGAGTTCTCAATTTCATAAGACATCTACCCTCCCAACAGTAAATATTGGCGGTGTAGAAATTGAGTCATCCTCTTCAACAAAGGACTTGGGCGTAATCATTGACAATCCTCTTGTAGTGGAGGAGCTAGGACCCAGGTCAAACATCATCGCTTACCCCACACTACAGAAATGGTTTGACACATTTGTTAGTTAGTATGGACCCTCTATATCAACGCTAAGTAGGTAGTACTCTCAAATTGTGGTGTCACTTTTTCAATAGGGGCCAATTGAAGTTTACACAGGGGTCAAACTTTTAAAATGCTCCAATCATGTTGAAATGTATTCCATATTGCCCGTCTAGTAATAAGGATTCCAAAAATGTATAGTTTGTACCATCTATGACCAATGGTTTTGGAGTTATAAGGTAAAAATGGCTAAAATGGTAAAAAAGGTCAATTTCTATTTGTACAGGGGTCAAAATCGGAAGTTGCTCCAATTTTGTTTAAAATGATAGAAGTTGTTCATCTAGCTTAATGAGTAAAAATAAGGAATAGTTTGTACCATCTGCAGTGCATAGTTACTATGTTATGGGACAAAATAGGTCATAGGTCAACATACCCAATTGGTGTTGACCTTTTTTTGACCCTTATCTCCGTAAGTAAGCATTTAACATAATACAAACTATGCCTTTTAGGAATCCTCTTACCTCAGGCAATAACTTGCAAGTATTTAAAATATAATCAGATTAACTTTTAATGTTGACCCCTGCACAAATTGAGATTGACCTTTTTACCATTTTAGTCATTTTTACCTTATAACTCCAAAACCAATGGTCGTAGGTGGTACAAACTATACATTTTTGGAATCCTTATGATTAGATGGACAATATGGCATACATTTCAAGTTCCATGATTGGGGCATTTTAAAAGTTTGACCCCTGTGTAAACTTAAATTGGCACCTATTGCAAAAGTGATACCACAATTTGAGAATACTACCTACCTAGCATTGATGTAGAGGGTCCATACTAACTACCAAAGGTGTCAAACCTTTTCTGTAGTGGGAGGTAAACGAATTCCTTAAATAAGGCCCCTATGATGTTCTGCTCCTCCTCTATTAGGATGGAAGAGCACATTTTGCAACATCTGCCGCTCTGCCTCTGACGGTATTTATAAAATTGGAAAGCTATGGAAGTAATTTAACCAAGATTGTACAGAACGTCTCAGTACATGCCTTTGTTACGTCGCGGATAGACTCTAACCAGAGGGTGTTTTGAACAAAGCCCATAATGCATTGCAATGTGCCTATACTGTACTGTACTAAACACATGTCAGTACTTAGGGATAAAAGTGTCCCAAAAGTTTAAGAACCACAAGACATTTCACGACCATGCTAAAATTCCCTAAGTACAAATGCTTTGTGGGCTAAAATGACCATAGAAGTCAGGGTTTTTATGTGTTAAGAATAGGATTGTTTGGTGATGACCCTATTGAGGTGAAGTTTCCCAAAACTGGTGCATTGTGGGATTGACTCCTCTGGACTGTAACAATAGTCTATTGTATGGATTTCACAAGTCAGACATTGCACCTCTCCAGCGTATCCAAAATACTGCTGCCAGTTGGTCCACACGTACCATGAGTACAGGACGCTATGAACATTTTCAGAGGTCTCCATTGGCTGCCGGTCTCTAATCGCATCATTTTTAAAGTTTTGCTATTAGCTTACAAGTCAAGACAAGGACTTTCCCCCAAGTATCTTACAGAACTCATTTCAGACTACAAACCCGCATCTGAAATGTCTCTGTGGTCATCTATTCAACGTTTGTTGCAATCTGGTCCATGCGCACGCACAAAGACAATGGTGATCGGTCATTCGCGGTAGCTGCTCCCTATATATTTGTGGAACAGATTGCCTCTCTCCATTAGTGCTGTTGCTTCATTGATGGAATTTAAGGAAAAAAAGCAACTGAAAACAAATTTGTTTAATAAGTAACTTTCGGTATGTTTGGTGCTATTATGTTTTACATGCCTGTACAGCGCTCTGAAACATTTTGTTGTATGCGCTTTATTTTTTCTTATTATTTATTATTACTATGGGGCTTATACACGTTTTGAGCTCTCTCATCCAAACGGATTGAAATATCGACGTGGAACTTTTAAAATTATGTATTGGGGGAATGGGGTCAAGGTTATTCAGAATCAGTGTATCAGTATCCGTTTTCCTCTATATTTCATCGACTTCTTGATCACACTGACTGACTCATACAAACAGGACATTTGACTTGAAGAGGAAAATGCACAAAGTGTCACCTGGTATCAAAAAACTTGATAAGTGATGAAACTACAGGTGCTGTTTGTAGGCCTCAACAGACGGCGAACTCAAAATGAAAACTTTATATAATTAAAACGGGTCATTCACCTTTAAGAAGCAGCGGGTAGCTCACCTCTTTTGGCGATCTTTGGGACGACCACATGCCAATGATGGAGGAATGGATTACAACATTGCTATATTCCAAGAAGAGTCTAACATTGCCCTTATACATGTTATACATTGTTACCAGTTCTTCATCACTCGGAACCCAAATTTCCGCTTAATGAGCCTAAGCATGTAAAGCTTTAGCATGTTTAGTGACTCGCCTTTTTAGTGATTTCCCGAATATTGGTATCCCACACTGTAAAAATGGTGTCTTGCAAAACGACACTTCATGTGAAGCCGGTGTAAAGAAACTGAGTGTCCCCCATGAAAGAGTGTCCTAGCTACCATAGAACATGTACGGAATAAACCGTGACCTTGTAGACGAGGCCAATTGGGTACAGTGCTGAAACAAATGATGCATACAGCACTCAATGGAGAACACAAGACAGATGGGTGGTAGGACACTCAGTCACACGGACACTGTAGTTTATGACACCGGTTTTGAGACATTGTATCCATTTAGACACAAAGTCATGTCTCTAAGCAAGACGTTTTCAAATGTCACATCTCTTTGTAAGACACAAGTTCACAAGTCATGTTTTTATGCAAGACACTTGGTTGACAAAATTAAGGGAAACTCCAGGGTATGGTTTCATTGTTTGTTTTGTTGTTTATTTATTCTTTACCCTGGGTCCATATTCAGAGGAAAACTTAAGTATTCATCTGTTCTTCCATGTGGCCCAGCAATTTAATATTGGAGGGGACATTTTGATAAAGAAAATTTAAAAAGCCAAAGATCTAGTGGAGTCGAGTAGATACATTATTAAATTGTATTTCACATAAAAACTTCAAAATTTGGTGTAATTATTTAGTAAATTTAAATTTCCAATAACAAATATTTTTAAGTTAACTTATGGTTATCAAGAAGAAGGCCTATTTGAAATTTAAAAAAATGGATATGTTTAAAAATAGCTTGTTCAAATATTCCCACTTCTAGAGGTAGAGTGTGTGACCATGGGCATGTGAGGGTGTGTGTATATGTGTGTGTGTGCTTTGGATTCTCTCATGAAAACATTAATTTTTAAGCTTTTAAAAAAGATAACTTGGGTACATTTGCAATTATATCATTGTTGAACATGGTGAATGAGAAGATGGAAAAATGCAATTCTTTCAACTGATCATTATTAACTGATAATCGATCCTCGGTGCAAATCAAGAAGGCAAAAATCGATTATTGACTTTTTAAGGCGCTACTCTTATTTATCTTTAAAAATTAAAAATATCATGCTGCCACAATCATCATCATATAGAGGCCTATACACACACACACACACAAACCCACATACACACACACACACACACACACACACACACACACACAACACACACACACACACACACACATATATATATATATATATATATATATTATAGAATATATTACTCTATTATATAGATATATATATATATTATTAGGGATTACATGTTACGTGGCCCGGCCCCATTCAGACAAGACCTCTCGTTTTCTACCGGATACAATGATTACTCTGCTTTAGTCCTTTTTGGTCACGCAAATACGAGCTTGCTGCTGATAGGAGGCGAGCTGCATAATCTGGTAATGCAACATGTGGCTGTTTTTTCGATGTCGAACTGCGCTGCTTTGATCTTTAATATAATATCACTCATACACATATCAGAAAAAATGATTCTTACGACGCTTACATATAATTGATTTGCAATGCCTTTGGAAAAAGTGCAGGTGAACTTTGCGGTTGTCAAGCTGGAATTAATTTAACCACTTTAGAGACCAAGTGTACGCACGTGGCGAGCTGTTAAAATTTTACCAGCGATAACAGTTTTTTGGATTATCATTTGATTTTAAATGCATATGCTTAAATGCGATAATTGGTATAATTATTTTCAACTTTTCAAACTCTCTTGCATTCCGTGGAATGTTGTATTATTGTTTGTTTGTGGTGCATTGCTCTTTTAGTGTTTGCGATCGTAAATTTTATGTTTGTGTCGTGTGGTGGTGCACGTTAGTTGTGTAAATCGATTGCCATATTACTAGGCACCAAAAAAGAAAAGCTTGTCTCAGCTCGTAGAATCCTGTGGCTCAAAATCTTCTAAAAAGTAAAACTCTACATTCGTTCTTTTTCGTCAAAAAAAGCTGTGCGCTATTACGGGATATTGTTTTTTATTGCATTTTGGGACATTTTTGTGTCGCCGCCTTAAGGCAGGAAGACACACATAGGGATCACTTTGTCCACTGTTGTTGTATTCTGTTTTTTATGATCTGTTGTTGTTGTTGATGTCGTTTGTTAAAAAGGGTTAACATTGCCTGTAATATCCTCATACTTTGATGGATTAAACCAACATTGGGTCACAGGTGCGCAACATGGCATCCCCCACTGTTGATGAGGTCAAAGGTCACATGCCACGGTCAAAGGTCATGTGAGGTCAAGTTGTAAATAGGCTGAAAATGTAAATTGTTCTCATTTGAAAAGTTGCCGTTCAATCGGAATAACCAAACTTGAATCATAGGTGCAAACATGGGATCCCTCCATATTGTTGATGAGGTCAAAGGTCACATACCCAGGCAAAGGTCATTAGGTCAAGTTGTAAAATAGGCTGAAAATGTAAATTGATCTCATTTGAAATTTGAAGTTTCAATTGGAACCAAATTGAATCATAGTGCAACATGGGATCCCTCATTTGTTGATGAGGTCAAAGTCCACAATATCAAGGTCAAAGGTCATGTTATGCCATCATTCATAACCGCGACGGCCCCCCAGGCGACACAGCGGTCCGAGGACCGTGTATTTGTTTTAACAATTCTTGAAACCTTACAAAAACAGTAATGCGTAAAATTTGATTTTTACACATATGCGAGCGGAAAGCTGAGACAAACCTTTTTTCGTGGCCTGGTGTAGGTTAATTTTTGTGTGTTATATTTTTGTGTCTGTGGAAGTACATTTAAATGAGTCTTTTAGAAGTTTGCCAGATAACAGTCATGGTTTCATAATTCATGTGCAATTAATATGATATATTGACCCACCAAGCAGTGGGCAACATTAATTGATGTTGCTCAGATTGGTATAGATTTTGTTCGCCGTAAACATTGTGTTAACGGTTTTTATACATATATAAACAGTGGTCATACCGTCTTCGTAGGATTCCATTTTTGTGATGTTTTGGTGGGTTGGGTCGCATGAATCAATTATTCACACGCCACACTCTCACTTGCACATACACACATACCCCCCACACACATGTTTATTGCCATTTGGTCTAATCCCATTTGGTCTAATAGCCATTTGGTCTAACTTCAATTGGTCTAAACCCATATTGTCTAATACCAATTTGTCTAATAACCATTAAGTCTAACATTCAATTTATCTAATAACCAAAATGTCTAATAGCCATTTGGTCTAATGCCCATCTAGTCTAATGCCCATTTCGTCTACTACCATTTGGTCTAATAACCACAAACACCATTTGGTCTAATTCCCTTTTGGTCTAATATCCATCTTGTCTAATCATTTTGTCTAATATCCATTTGGTCTAATACCCATTTGGTCTAATATCCATTTGGTCTAATATCCATTTGGTCTAATGTCCACCTGGTTCAATATCTTTTTGTCTATACCCTTTGGACCAGATGACATTAGGGGGGGGGGGGGCCAAAAATGATATTAGACCAAAGGATATTAAGACCAGATGGATATTATGCCAATGGTATTAGACAAAATGACTATTAGACCAAAATGGATATTAGACCAAATGGAATAGTACACCCACTTGAATTAGACATTGGTATTAGACCAATGGATATTAGACCAAATGAATATTAGACCAGATGGTATTAGACCAATTGGCATTAGACCAAAATCAGTTATAGACGAAATGGATTATTAAATGATGGATTTTAGACCAGATGAATATGATACTACTGCTAGTAGACTAAATGGTTATTAACCTAACTGTTTTAATAGTTGGATTTTTTATTCCTGTCAGTTCATTAAAAGTTTTTGGGGCGTGTCGACGATTCTATTCGTTCTGAGAGGTTGTATACGGTAGCCCTACCGAAGTCCGAATTTACGTAAGTCCGAAAAGATTATCCATTGGATTATCACTTACCGATTTGTTTAGGTGCTTGTAAAACGTACGTGCAAATTAATAAGTATTTTTAATATATAGACAAATAGATGACGCATTTTGATACACTAAATAAATTGACAAATTCAATAACATTTTGGAAATTTATTTTTCAGTAAAGAGGAAAACAAACAGACAAAAAAACAAATTTGGAAAGTTTAGAAGTTTAAATATTATTTTTGTAAAGGCCAAAACAAAATAACACAAGCATTGGTTTGGGAAAAAAGTTTGGATGTTGACTTTTTTTTAACAATCTCGCACAAATGTTTTAAAATTTAAAAAAAGCCTGCATGTCAAGAATATAACATTTACAATACTTATCACTCAGCAATTGTCTGTTCAAAATCGATAGTATATCCTTCCGTCTTTGTTGTCAACAAGTGGTTAAGTAGCAGAGTACGCCTTCGGACTTAAACAAATTCGGACTTCGGTAGGAATGCGTTGTATACTTTACCCAATCAGTATAATAGAAATTCGATGTCACGATACCAGATAAGATTAAGGCCATAATTAAAAATGTCCCTTTTCTCACGAAGAAAATATTACAAAGCAAATGCACTGAATCGAATTCCAAACACCAAACTTCAACAAAAACTCTGAAGCATTCAACATAAGAAAATGATACGAATAAGTAATTATTATTCACCAAAGTCCTGTTACGTCACTAAGGAATACTAGAAAATCTAACACGTTTAAATTTATTAATCTTGTTCCAGTTTGACAGCTTGGTCCAATTATTTAAGTAGTTTAGAGTTTTGGTCACTCATAACAAACTATAATATTTACGTGGCCTAATCCTCCTCTTCACCCAGCCTCGATATTCTTGACACTTTATCCGTTCTTTGATTGACGCCAAACAAAGGAATCGATAGCGTGTGTCACACTTTACGACAATCTATTCAATTGATTATGGTATGAAGCCTTTACATATTCGATATAAAAAAGTTCATGTAAAATGGGTTAAAGCATCATATTCTGTTGAACAAAGTTGAGCATTTCAGCTGTTAGTTTTTGATCTCAACACATCCCTCTCCAAATGAATTCTTACCATCGACAATATGCGTTTACTGACAGGAATAAAAAATCAGACTATAGACTAAATGGTATTAGACCAATTGGAGTTAGCCAAAATGGCCATTAGACCAAGTGGGATTAGACCAAATGGCAAGTCACCCACACACACACACACACACCACACCAACATCACACACCACCACACACGGGGCCGTTACAAAGGATTTATTGGGAGGGGGTGCGGAACATCGAGAGATTGGACCGTTTTGGGCAAAAGTGAACCTAACCCCCTAAAATGGTCCATTTTGTGGACTTTTTGAACATCTGGTTACCAAAATGTGGACTTTCTTGTCATAATTTCTTTAAGTTTTTGACCTTTTTATGCAAAAAATCAGCAATTTTTTTTTTTTTTTTTTTTTTTTTTTTTTTTTTTTTTTTTTTTTTTTTTTTTTTTTTTTTTTTTTCCCCCCCCCCCCCCCCCCCCCGCGTACGGGCCTGCACATACACCACCTGAACACGCACAGGCACACTACGGGGAGGGGCTGTGGCGAAATAGATGGGGATGGGGACTGAATGTTGTGAGAATTAATCCTTACCCTGGTTGACCCCATGAGTCACTAAATTTACTATTTCCACAAAAATGCCATATCCACATTTTTGCGGAAATCTTATGCTGAAGATGTTACAAAATTTTATAAACTTCAGTGCCTGTCAACGCTTTCCGTATTTCCTGAGCACGCCCGTCCACTATTTTAGTTTTGTGGTTTTATTGACATTTCTAAGGGAAAATTATAATTGCCAATGTCGTTGTCAGGGTAGTGGACTTGATGTAGAGAATTGTCAAAATGTAACGAGTGTCTGACTATTCCCTCAATCAATTTTACGCGGCACTGGCACATTTTCACAAAATATGAAATTTCTTAAATTTGCTCGAAAATGGAAGTCTAGGTCATTGGAAGAATACATATAAATTTTGCACATAAAAATAACATACCCCAAAACAGAGACATTAATAAGAGTCTAAAGACACCCAGGTAATCTGTAGGCTAACTTTTAAGTTTACCGTAACTTTAATCAACAAACTGTCTATTACATGAATATCATAGACTCGTACTCATTGATATATTAATGTCACAGACCGGTCAAACAGGGTGGGTGCAGTGGGAATCGACTCTGGTGTGCGTCTTCTTGTGTTAAACTCATTTCCGTCGTCTGCGGAATTAATGACTCCGGTGTCATTGTATTATAAAATCGTTCTGTTTACTCATACGGGCGCTGATTTGGTTTTAATCGTCAAGTGAGGGCTAATGTATGTTAAAGCTTTATAACCATGCAGAAATATTAATTTTGAAAAGTCTTGAGAGCGCACTATTTTTTCAAATGTGCCAGTGTCTCTTTAACATGTTTAATGTTTCTTTAGAAATGATTAATAGCTTAATCTCGAGTTTTGATATCGTGTATCGTTGTTATTGTATATATGAATTTGTTGTTTTAGACCAAAACGGAAAAGTTTTGTCACGCATTGTTATTCTGGTTACCAAATTAGATTTTTAAAAAGTCTTAACTAAGAAATTAACAGAACACCCGCCAACGCGGCCTGCAAATACACCTGATACTGAAGCACGAGATAAAGCTTGTATGACTCAAACAGACAGCTAGAGATAATAGCAATGTTTATTTTCATATTTTGCCTTACACTAAGCTCTTTCCCAAGCTATGTTTTACTGACAACTTAATAAACTGAATATAAGCAGTGGGCACGAAATGAGGCCGTAGTAAGGGCTGCTCGTAGTATAAAGATCCCGGAAATCCGCTTTAATGATTTGATTCACTATATTATTGGTACTTATCATATTCCATTTACGTAACATATTATGCGGTAATGCAGTACATGTACATGTTTGACGTTTGACAGTTGCTGTCATTCGGCGCCAAAGTCAGGTTGGTGCGTAAAGAGCACAAGTAGAGTCAACAGTAACGCTTATAATTCTATAAGTCTTTTCCATGTTACACTTCCTATATTTTCGAAACAGACTAGAGGGTACTGTCATATGAAATAAGTACCGAGGAACCCAGGTGTAACACGTTTTTGTTCAAGTCCTGAATACACTTTAAAAATGTTGATTAAAAAGGAACAAACTTTATATGTTGTTGAGCAAAATCTTACTCAAACTTGAGTAAAAGATTACTCAAAAGTGAGTACACTTTACTCAACAATACGTAAGTTTTACTCAACTTTAAGATTTTGCTTAACAGGCAATGGTTGTTCCCTTTGCAACAATGAGTAAAATATTTTTAGAGTGCAGTTACAAAAAACCGTAAAGGTAGGGCGCAACTATTAGGTATCTGGGAAACTCAAACTTTTTGTCATTAATATTAAGTCGTAACTGACATTTTTTACATCTTGGGTAAAATTGGGTTTTTGCCTGATTTTGTAAATACCGGAAAAACACACGATTTAAGTTAAATTGCAAGTCTCAAATTAAAGTGAAAACATTTTTATGAATGAAAAAAAAAACAACATTAAAACCGATGACAGAAAATATGAACACAAAATGGCCTTTTCAGCAAAATGACAAATATGCACATACGACTTTGTTGCACTCACATGACGATATATGATCACCCTTTTGCCATATTTTAAATACAGTGGGAAAGGGATTAGACATATGCACAAGACGTTGCTTGAAAATACACTAAGTTCCCTAACACATCAAGTTTTAAAAGATTGCGCACTTCGCGCGCACTTCTGCCTCATGCGTTGTCAATGTTGCCCTATGTGTAGTGTGTAGTATGTAAGATAATAAGTGATATGTTCCAGTTCTCCTTAATGCGTCACAAAATTCAGTAGCTTTGGAAGATGGATACAGGTAGGTAGCAGGAAGACACTAGGGTTGTATTCTCAAAGGGAGTCCTAACTCTAGACCTGGTTTAAATCATACTTAGTCACTATGAGCAGATAAAATCTCAGTTCCCTTGGCACAGTTCAGTACCTTCCATTCATCAATGTATTTAGAAAATACACCCCATGGTTTTTGGGTATGATATATGATACCCAGATCACACAAGGTTAGTTCATGTCAATGCACGTACAAGTACAACCCACTGAACTGTGTCCTTGGTGGATGAACATATTGTAACTCTTAGTGAGTCCTTCATGAGTGGACCTTTTTGTTTTAACATAAAGCTGAAAGTGTGATGTAACAGGTTCGAAAATATCTCCTGGATAACAAAATGCATAACAAATTCCTCACGGATGGGTGGGCGGATCCACACATTGGGTTATGTATTACCCGATGCTCATTGTACAATAATTTGTCATTTTCATAGACATATTAAAACAAAAACATAAATGAACATGCAGTTCATAAAATTTCAAATATAAAGCGCACATTTAGTTAATAATGAATGTTATAAGGTGAAGGACAATACACCGTCTACAATACCATTAATAAAATGTTTTCATAAGCTTTCATTTAGCTATAGCTATACGCATATCTTTATAAAGGTCTAGATTCCTGAACCTCGCTATAGGTTTGCATTATAGCCGCCAATTTCATAACCCGACTTCAGATGAATATTTTCAAATATGAGATATCTTTGTTTTAGAAGCCATTATGATGGATTACCATCGGAGTGGCCGAGCTTTGAAAAGTGCTCTAGTTTTCGAGTTACCCTGCTCTCGGTACAACAAAACACAACCACCTTTATTTGAAGGATAAATATATGAGATTTAAGAAAATGATGGTTGTGGTTGAAATATTTGATGGCAGAGATGATTTTTAGGCCGAAAAATGCATTTTGGGCTGCAAATTAAGCGAAATTATTTTTTAAATTTTTTTTAAAGTAAAAATATTACAATATTTTTATGGTATCCTTTTTGTTATTGATATAGGTTTTATACATTGCATAAAGGGTTCAGGTAATACTCGTTGTGGTGACATGTGGTAAAAAGGATGTTTTTTAGGGGGAAAAGTGATTTTGGGGCTAAAATTCTAGACCGTTTATATATTGTATAAAACAGAAATCTATAATATAAATGTCAGAGATTGATAGTATTGCATCATGATTAAAAAAAATTAATTGAAATTAATAATCTTGATTTTCTTAAGTTTTTAGCCCCAAAACGTGATTTTTTACCCAAAAAACACCCCTGCCACCAAAGTTTTTGACCACAACCATCATTTTTTAAAATTATTTATTACTATCTTTAGAATATCAGTGGTTGCGTTTTGTTGTACCGAGGGGAGGGGTTGTCGACAATTTTGCAGTCCAACCGCTCCACTAATTTGTTATTTGTGGAAAGTGTAAAAGGACAGAATCAATTGACCTCCGGTTTCGTCAATATTACTAAGACCAAAAAATATTGTTTGGCATATTTACTTTATACCTTTCGCACCTCCTATATATCATGCACATTATTCCGCAAAATTCCGTTAACGGAATAACGGGAAAGTAGGAGAAAAGTGTGAAAATTTCAGTTCAATCGGATGATATCTCTAATGGGCAATGTTGGTTTTCTTATACTATCACCTCTATAACAGGTGGAAATGGACAGGATTGCAGGAATTTATACTACAATATTTGCTTCAAATTTTCTAGAGAAAATCTTAAAGGCTTTGAACCTGAGATTATATGCTTGAATATTGTTTGTGTCGTCTGCGAAGCAAGTGGCACACAGCTAGTCTAGGGATTGCTTTGGTAGTGTGTGTATGTATGAGTGTCTGTTGTGAAAATGTTGACCCATATGTTAAAATAATCGCACACTCTTTCCACATATCTGCAAACATTTTCATAGTATTTGGGTAGTGACCCACATTTTGGTGACCTCATGTGACCTTTGTCCTCATTTAAAAACTGCGACGGCAGACGACACGTACATGCGTTCGATGAACGCTGTTTTTTTAAAACTCAAGTAAAGTTATTTTAATGGCTTATACTAATTTGCGAAACGAAACGGGGTAAGACCAGGAGAATAAAATGGTAGGATCAAAAATACAAACCAAGGGGGATATTTTAACAAGCCACAAGGTTCATTTCAATATGGTGCAATGAGCCCGTTTCGCATTTTAGTAATACCCAGGGGGTATTACTAAAATGTCTCCCTGGGTATTACCCCCTGGGTATTACTACAATGCGAAATGGGCTCATAGCACCACATTGAAATGAACCTTGTGGCTTGTTTGGTTGTAATAGTACTTGTTGACCATATAGCAAGCTATCTCAGCTTATTTTGAGTTTGTACATACAAGTAGCGTGCTCGTTTTTCGCATTTTAGTAATACCCCTAAAATGCGAAACGGGCTCATTGCACCAATTGAAATGAACCTTGTGGCTTGTTAAACTATCCCTCCTGGTTTGTATTTTGTTTATCCTACCATTTTGTTCTCCTGGCCTTACCCCGTTTTGTTTCGCAAATTAGTATAAGCCATTTTAATTCATTTTTGTGTCGCCTGCCCTAAGGCAGGAAGACACATAGGGATCACTTTGTCCACTGTTGTTGTTGATGTCTGTTGTTGTTGATGTCTGTTGTGAAAAAGGGTTAACATTTGCCTGTAATATCCTCACACTTTGATGGATTTAAACCAAACTTGGGTCACAGGTGCAACATGGCATCCCCCATTTTTTGATGAGGTCAAAGGTCACATACCAAGGTCAAAGGTCATGTGAGGTCAAGTTGTAAAATAGGCTGAAAATGTAAAATTGACCTCATTTGAAAAGTTGAAGTTCAATTGGAACCAAACTTGAATCATAGGGGCAACATAGGATCCCTCAATTGTTGATGAGGTCAAAGGTCACATACAAAGGTCAAAGGTCATGTGAGGTCAAGTTGTAAAATAGGCTGAAAATGTAAAATTGACCTCATTTGAAAAGTTGAAGTTCAATTGGAACCAAACTTAAATCATTGGGGCAACATGGGATCCCTCAATTGTTGATGAGGGCAAAGGTCACATATCAAGGTCAAAGGTCATGTGAGGTCAAGTTGTAAGATAGGCTGAAAATGTAAAATTAGTTCAATTGGAACCAAGCTTGAGTCATAGGTGCAACATGGGATCCCTCATTTGTTCATAAGGTCAAAGGTCACATACCAAGGTCAAAGGTTATGTGAAGTCAAATTGTGTTGTAAAATAGGCTGAAAATGTAAAATTGACCTCATTTGAAAAGTTGAAGTTCAATTGGAACCAAACTTGGTTCATGGAGTTGACATGCAAACCCTCATTTATTTATGAGGTCCAAGGTCACATATCAAGGTCAAACGTCATGTTAGGCCTATCATTCACTAACCGCGACGGCAGGCGACACAAGCGGTCCGAGGACCGATGTATGTTTTGAATAGCAACTTATTAAGTATTTACCTTCACCCGAAGCGGGCGCTTATATAAAACAACTTTATATCATCACGTTTAATAGCTTTTAATTCTCTTAGCAATTTGCCAAGATGATTTTGATATGTGACACAGAAGAAAGTTTTTTTAACCCCCTGGGCACATCCAACGGATTTGAGTGGTTATTTATTGGGTCACATGTAAATTAACCAATTAGACACATTGTTAAAAACTCTTAAAGGACCAGATCAAAATTGTAACAAATTTTATCAAATTTATTCTTGCTAGTGGTTGAGTTGTAACTATTAAGACACTTATGAGAAAAGAGAATATAGACTGAAGGTATATGTTTTAGCAAAGCAAATTATGTGATTCTAGTGGTTTTTTTAAAATTTATGATTAAATTGAAAACCCTATAGAAATGTCTCAAATTTATAAGACATTGGACATTTTATTCATTTTCAAGAAAATGTGCAAGTTTTATTTGCGAGATCAGAATTGTAGTAATTTATTATGAATTAACACTTGGTTTTCACCTAGCTCCCGATGGGGACAACGGAATTTGTTATACAGTTATGTGGTCTACGTCCCATAGTCTACAGGGGGTATCAAAATAATGGCATAATTACATTTAACCCTTCGCATCTACTGTGTATCACGTGCTTTAATTCCATCATTGGAATAAAGCACACGATGTAGTGTAGGTGCGAAGGGTATAATGCAATTAGGTCGAAATGATAAAAGCAAGTAATGATCGAGGTTGCAGAGAGGTTCCTCAGCTCGTTGGAAATGGATTATCGATTATGGTGTTGATAAAGTTTTCGAACTCAGTAGTTATAGCTTCATGATCCAGAAACTACTGAAGTCATCCAGAATGCTAACCGAGTACACCATTTCCTCGAGGAGAAAATCAAATTTCTCTCACATTTGACAAATCTCACCTCTCCAGATACCCTGTGGTCCATGTCGATTTCACGTTCGCCGGCCGTATCAATTTCATCTATAAAATGTGACCTCCCGGCTATAGACCCAATATATTTAACGCTGTCATTCAGGATCCCCCTTCTGTCATAGATACAACATTTCTATCAAAATGTAGAAAAATCACTTCAACATATTTCACCAAACCCTTATGACAAGTATTAACTAGTATTGTTTCACTTTTCACCATGAATGGTATCGCCCTAACACCCACATTTAAGACATTACTGGCAGATTTGAGATATCAGCGTAACTTGAAACTCCATAAAAACAGATGAGATCAGAACATAGCAAGTTATCATACATGTAGGAATTCTAAGAAGTCGCGATATCTGTGGGAAATTCATCTGACATTCGGGTAGTGTGTATAATACTTCGAATAACCTACCGAACTTCAGGGAGCCACCGAAGCACGCATGATGAGAGGCAGAAGAGACAAAGCGATTATTTTTGGTCAATTTTATCATTTGATGGTTTCTTAAAAAATGACTTTCCTCCATTATTTTCAGCTTTGCTTTTGATTAAATTTGATGTTTGTTTCAGAACAGGCAGCTGATTAAAAAGAAAAAAATAAAGTAAAATTTCTTTAAATTGCATGGTTACAAGCAGTGGCGCAACCAGCTTTTTTTCAGGGGGGCAGAGGGGTGGTTTTTTTTTTTTTTTTTTTTGCCTGTGTAAATCACTAATTTTTCAGGGGGGCAAGGGGGGGGGGCAAGATTCCCCACAGGGGGAAGCTGCCCCCCTGCCCCCCTCTGGTTACGCCACTGGTTACAAGAACCGTAACGCCGACTGATTCAAATGGCAATAGTAAAACGTCATTGACTATACTCTATGTTAAATAAAAGTTATATCGTAATACATGAATATTTACTATATATTATGTGACCTAATGTTTTGCAGTCTTCTTGAGAAGTCGAGTTATCCTATATAGTGTAGCCTTTGTTTAACTTATTTGTTTAATGGTTAGGCGATAGCAAATTTTGTGAATTTTTAGGGGTGAAGGAAACGGGATGTAGAAAGGAAAGGAATATGATTTGAATCAATATGCAATATATCGGATATCTTAATAAATATTCCAAATATCGGAAGGTTGAAGTGACTTTCGAGAGATCTTGAAGCAGAGAATGTGTTTTTGAAGAAGGAATGAAATTGCCGTGAGTCGTGTGGGCTCCGAGCGTTGCCTATTTCGCGAGATGGATTCAACTTTTTCAACAGGCCCACAAATTAAGCTAAAATCCCTGGATGTCTTTAGACTAATCATGAGGCTCCTCTATGTTTTACGGTTTGATATTTTGTGCATTAAACATATCGGTATTCTTTCAGGGTCCTAGACTTTCATTTGAGAGCAATTAAAAGAAATTTCATATTTTGTTGAAAATGCATCAATGCCGCTTTAATCACATACATTTCAGTGTTCTTACACGTCCTCCATGATGACCATGCATCAGTAACCTCCTTGCTTCCTGCATCAGACCCTGAGCAGACATTACTCATAAGGCCACACCTGATAAACCATATTCTTTGATATAATTATTCACTTTTGCCTGAGATACTCTATGGAGAAGTCGCAGACTTAAGTGCTGATACAAATATAATAATGGTGTTCATCATTTATACATGGTGTCAGAATCAAATTCGATTTTTCATCGTGGATTTAGCTGCAGGTGGCGCGGCTGATGCCAAACAGGTATGCATGCTTCGCCTTTGTGATCTAGATATTTGTAACTGTACTGGGATAAATCGAACTTGTTGGCGACAGAGATTTGAACTTTTTCCAAAGAGTAGCCAAAAGAGGTTCCAATTTGCTACCCTTGCATATACTAGCTAGTCATGATGGATAGGCAGTGGATATGTAGAGCACATTCACATATACCATTTAAGATGGAGAAAAAAAGCGCTTATGACAAAGCTGTTGGAGAAATTCGAGGAATATTTCCTGCCGAAAAAGGACATAACCTTTGAG